>RJWM01022528.1:0-33450 GCA_004363535.1 Dasyprocta punctata | reverse complement strand
GAGTATTCCACCCATCAACATCAGAATACACATTCTTCTCAGCTGCACATGGGTCATTCTCTAAAATAGATCATATACTGGTCCACAAAGCAAGCTTAAGTAAATACAAACGAACTGAAATAATTCCATGCACATTATCTGACCACAGCGCAGTAATATTGGAAATGAATGACAAAAAACCCTACAATAACTGCACAAACACATGGAAATTAAATAATACCCTCCTAAATAACCAATGGGTCATGGAAGAAGTTAAAGAAGAAATTAAACAATATTCTACAATTGAATGAAAATGCAAATACAAATTACAGGAACCTGTGGGATACAATGAAAGCAGCCCTCAGAGGGAAATTTTTAGTACTAAACTCCCACATCAGAAAAATGGAAAGAACACACAGACAAACTAATGATGCACCTCAAACTTCTAGAAAAAGAAAAGCTAGTCAAGTCCAAAGCCCAAAGAAGGGAGGAAATTATCAAGATCAGAGCAGAAATTAATGCAATTGAAACTAAGAAAACAATACAAAGAATTAATGAATCAAAGAGTTGGTTCTTTGAAGAGTAAATAAAACTGATAAACCCCTAGCCACCCTTATCAAAAAGAGGAAAGAAAAAACTCAGATTCATGCAATAAGAAATGAAAAGGGTGAAATCACTACAGACCCTGTGGAAATACAGAAGATCATCGACACCTACTTTGAAAACCTTTATTCACATAGATTCAATAACACAGAAAAAGATGGACAGATTCCTAGAAACCTATGAATTACCAAAGCTGAATCAAGAAGATGTAAAACTGCTGAATAACCCAATTTCAGTTAATGAAATTGAAAATGTAATTAGAACCTTACCAACAAAGAAAAGCCCAGGTCCTGACGGACTCACTGCTGAATTCTACAACATATTTAGGGAAGACTTAGTGGCTAAAATGCTTCCATGAAATTGAAAGGGAAGCAATTCTCCCTAACTCATTCCTGGAAATAAGTATCACCCTAATACCAAAACCAGAGAAAGACCCAACCAAAAAAGAAAATTACAAGCCAATCTCCCTAATGAACATAGATGCAAAAATCCTCAATAAAATTCTGGCAAATAGAATACAGCAAGTTATCAGAAAGATTATACACCACGACCAAGTGGGATTCATCCCAGGAATGCAGGGATGGTTCAACATATGGAAATCAATACATGAAATACACCATATCAACAGGGCCAAGGACAAGAACCACATGATCATCTCAATAGATGCAGAAAAAGCTTTTGACAAAATCCAACACCCATTCATGATCAAAACCCTACAGAAAATCGGAATAGATGGTCTCTACCTCAACCTGATAAAAGCCATATATCATAAACCAATAGTCTACATCTTACTAAATGGAGAAAAACTGAAAACTTTCAACCTAAAATCAGGAACAAGACAAGGATCTCCATTATCACCACTCCTATTCAATATAGTTCTGGAAATATTAGCCAGAGCAATTAGACAAGAGAAAGAAATAAAGGGAATAAGGATAGGAAAGGAAGAAGTGAAATTATCATTATTTGCAGATGATATGATACTCTACATAGAAGACCCCCAAAAATCCATTAGAAGACTTTTAGAAGTGATAACTAAATTTAGTAATGTAGCTGGATACAAGGTGAACACTCAAAAATCAACAGCATTCCTGTACACAAACAACAAAGTCACTGAGAGAGAAATAAGGGAAACCACACCCTTCACTATAACATCCAAAAAAATGAAATACTTAGGAATCAGTCTAACAAAGGAAGTAAAAGATCTATAGAGTGAAAATTACATCACCCTAACGAAGGAAATCGAAGACGATTTCAGAAAATGGAAAGATATTCCCTGTTCATGGATAGGAAGAACAAATATCATGAAAATGGCCATTCTCCCAAAATTAATATATAGATTTAATGCAATCCCAATCAAAATACCACCTGCCTACCTCACAGAGCTAGAGAAAGCATTCCTGAAATTCATCTGGAATCAGAAAAGGCCTAGAATAGCAAAGGCAATTCTGGGCAACAAAAGGAAGGTAGGAGGCATCACAATCCCTGACTTGAAACTATACTACAAAGCTACTGTGATAAAATCAGCATGGCACTGGAATCAAAATAGACCTGAAGATCAATGGAATAGATTAGAAGATACAGCCACAACTACAAACACACTCAGCCACCTCATCTTTGACATAGGGGTCAAATATGTACATTGGAAGAAAGACAGCCTCTTTAACAAATGGTGCTGGAAAAACTGGCTTTCTATATGCCGTAAACTAAAACTAGATCCATGCCTATCACCATGCTCTAAAATAAAGTCAAAATGGATCAAAGATCTGAATATAAAAACAGAGACACTAAACTTACTAGAAGACAGAGTAGGTAAAAATCTCGATGACATAGGAGTAGGCAGAGAGTTCATGAACAAAAATCAGATAGCACGGGAAACACTTCCCAGAATCAACGCGTGGGATCTCATCCTACTAAAAAGTTTTTGCATGTCAAAGGAAATCTCCAACAGAGTGAAAAGAAAACCCACAAACTGGGAAAATATCTTTGCCAATTGTCCATCAGACAAAGGACTCCTATCTAAAACATATAAAGAATTAAAAGAAATCAGGCACGTAAAATTCAAAGACCCAATCCAAAAATGGGCATCTGAGATGAATACACACTTCTCAGAGAAAGAAATACAAATGGCAAATAAATATATGAAAAAATGTTCAACATCAATGGTCATTCAGGAAATGCAAATTAAAACAACACTGAGATTCCATCTCACCCCAGAAAGAATGGCCAAGATTAAAAAAACAAACAACAACAAATGCTGGAGGGGCTGTGGGGAAAAAGGAACTCTTCTCCACTGTTGGTGGGAGTGTAGACTGTGAGGCCACTGTGGAGGTCAGTGTGGAGATTCCTCAAGAAGCTGGGATTGGAGATCCCATTCAACCCAGCTACACCACTTCTGGGCATTGTCCAAGAAGAATTGAAAACATCATACCACAGTGATATCTGTGCACCTGTGTTTATAGCAACCCACTTTGTAATAGCCAGATCTTGGAAACAACCCAAGTGCCCATCAATCCAAGAATGGATAAAAAAGAAGTGGTATTTTTATACAATGGAGTACTACTCAGCTATGAAGAAAGATTGCATTGAGACCTTTGTAAGTAAATGGTCACGACTTGAGACCATACTCATAAGTGAGATAAATCAAACCCACATGTGTAAATACCGTATTGTCTCCCTAGTGTAAGAACTGAAACAGTATATATGATCCAAAATCTATAGTAAATACTATGTAAGGGTGAAGAACAGCTCAAAGTGCAAGAGTAACTGGGAAGGGAAAAGGCAGGAAGAGAAAAGGGAAGAGGAAAAGATATAAACCTGTATATATGTATATGTAAGATAACTAGAATGAACACACTCTTGAATCTATTCGTTGTTGAGAAAGAACAATTAATGCTTATATGATTAGATTGATTTTGCATGTCTATATCTGTTAATGTAAGTAACCATTTTAAAGATAACGATGCGCAGTGTTGCAAGCATTGTCAAGTTTCTGTCATCCGATTTTGTAAATCTGCAATGTTACTGTAGTGTATTTACTCTAGTCGTTTGTTTGTCTCTTTTGCTTGTTGTTTTTGTTTTATATGTCTTTTTTCTGTTTTCTTTTCGCTAAAATAAAAAAAAGTTTAAAAAAAGTTAAAGCTTTTGTACAAACACTATGTATGAACTACATAACAGGGATAAAATACTTGAAATTGTATATTTGAGAGAAAGCGCCCATAGATAATATACAAGAAATTTTACATCTCAACAATGAAGTTCTAGTAGAGGATCAAACAGGAAATAAAACTTAGTTGTCAGCACAATGACAGCATTTAAAGTCATGAGACTGAGTTAGTCTACAGGGAATGAGTGTGGATAAAAGGAGAAGAGGCCAAACAACTAAGCTTTGGGGCCTCCAACCTTAAGGGATGCAGAGATACAGAGGAACTACAATGAAACTGATAAGGAGCAATAGGTAGAATGTATATCCAGTGACCCAGAAGCCAGGATGAAGTAAGCACTCAGGGAGGACCGACTGCACATGAGTGTTGTCTGGAGGCCATTGGGATAATTGGCCACCTGATAATAGCTGCTTTGGCAGTTATTCAAGTGTGTGTGAAAGAGAATTGAAAGAGAGGAAGTAAGGACCGTGAGCAAGACTAATTTTTTAAGGATTTTTTGCTGTAAAGGAGAAAATGGTAGCTGGAAGGAGACTTGGAGTCTTTGGAGAGCTGGTGTTTTGATTTGAAGATGAGAAGCAGCTGGGCCCAGTAACACACACTTGTTACACCAGCTGGAAGATCACACGAGCCCATGAGTTAGAGACCAGCGTGGGCAACTTAGTGTGACCTTGTCTCAAAATAAAAAATAAAAAGGGCTGGGGGTGTAAGTCAGTGCAAACATCTTTGGCTCAATCCCCAGTACCACAAAAAGAAAGAAAACAACAACAGAAAAAAGTGATCCTCCCTGGAAGCAGAAAAGCTTGATAGCATCAGTGTTCCTTCTAGTCCTGCGGTTCTCAGGGCCTCCACTATCTCACATGCCAGATTGTGCAAATTCCAGGCACATCCAAAAATTCCCATCCAAGAAGTTTCAGTTTACCTTGTCAGAGTTGAATGCTCCAAAGCTTTAACCTGAAGACAGAATGAAATCATTCATCATACAACGTACTTATATAAGGACAGATTCTTACATCAGAATGATTAGCGTCTCCTAACTCTTTCTTCCTTTCTAGGCTTGTCACAGCCCTCACTCCTGAAGACGGCCGTTTGTGCTTGTAAATATCTAGATTCGAGCATAGTCCCTAATCAAGGTTTGAGAAATTATTTACTTATAATTCAGCAACGAGAGCATTGAAGAGAATCAAATGGAACTTGAACTGATTTATCAGTTCACTATTGCAATATAATGAAAAACCACAACCTCTCAATGGCTCACAGTAATAAGCACGCGTTATGCCTTTTACATTTATAGGCTAGAGGCAATCTGATATGGGCTGAGTGCACCTGAGCAGCTCTGTGCTGCAAATTGCAATCTGATCTATTGCATGTGTCTCTTATCCTCCCTAGACCAATGGACTAGCTTGGCATATTTGTCCTGTGATGAGGGCAGACCTTGCTCACGTCTGTTACAGCTCATTGACCAAAACAAGTCACACAGTAAACCTAAAATCAAGGAACAAGAAAGAAAGTTCTGCTTCTAATGGGAGGAATTGGGAAGTCACAGGAGAAAAAGTGGGAATACAGGAAAAAGTGAAGAATGGGAGGCAGTAAATCAGTTTACATAGCCTGTAAAATGTAATCATGAAAGGTGAAAATTAATTTACAAAGGGAAGATTCCACAGGCAAAATTGAATCAGGGACAGCTCCCATTCCTAGTTACTTTCTCAACACCCCTGTTGAAAACCAGTCCCTACAGCCCCATACTCAATCCTTCCCCATTTCTCCTCCCCATCTTCAAAAGAAAAACTGGAGCCAGCCTGAGTTAGACCTCATTCTCTGGGGAGATGGAATCCTGGACTTCTTCTACCACTCCCATACCGAAGGCTGAAACATCTCCCAGCCTTCTCAGTCCAGAAAGGGCCTTAAGGTCACATACCTGCCTTGTATTCCCAATGCCCATCACAGTGATAAGGAAACATATCCAGGTCATTTCTCCAGTCTTTCCTGAAGGTGGAAGCCTGAACCAGACACTGCTAGGTTCCTTTTTATTTTTATTTATTTATCTATTTTTTTGCGGCACCAGGGATCGAACTCACAACCTGCACCTGCCAGGGCAGGCGCTTAAGCCACTGAGCCGAACTCCTGGTCCTAGTTTTTTGAGGCAGGGTCACACTATGTAGCTCAGGCCGGGCTTGTGCTCGCAGTTGTAGCCCAAGCCGGCCTCGAACTTACAATGCTCCTCCTACCTCAGCCTCCTGAGTGCTGGGATTAAAGGCGTAGGTTCCTTTTTAATGAGAGACTTGGAGATTCTATTATTGTAGGAACCACCATTCATTCAAAATACAAAAAACAGCATTCATTAATGGAATTAGAATATGCTAATGCAGTCTGATAACAACTCTTATTTTTTGCAAGCCCACTTGCAAAGCAGGTATGACCCTTCAACAAGCTCAGCCTGAGCCAGCCCAGTCACATGCTGGGGACCCAGAAAAACACCAGACTAAGGATTTGTGTTCAAACATTATACTGCGTCACTCATGAAAATCGGGAGTTCTACTTTCTGCTGTGAAATGTGGTGGCTAAAACAGCAGGACTAGGAGTCCAACACTTGTCTCCTGCCTCCTACTCACCATGTGGCTTTAGGCAAATTGCTTCAGTCCTCAAGTTCCTCCTGAGTGAAAGGGGGATGATAATAATAGGTACTCTGTAGGACCATTGAGTGGCAATTATGAGAGAAAGCATGAAAATGTTTACTACAGTGTCTGCCACAAAGTACATGCTCACATAAAGTGCAACTATGATAATTTGATGGGGAAGCCAGGTGTGTGGTGCACGCCTGTAATTCCAACACTTGGGAGACTGAGACAGGAGAATCGCCATGAGTTTGAGGCCAGCCTAGCCTACGTAGTGAGTTCAAGGTCAGCCTAAACCATAGTGAGGCCCCATCTCAAAAAAGCAAAAATAATTTGATGGGGAAGACATATATCTCCAGCTGAAAGGTACTCAGTCTGAGTCCTTTCGAACTCTGAGGAATAGGCACTGTGTACCATGAATCTCATGTCAATAAAATCCGAAACTCCTACAAGACTAAGCCCACTTCAGAGGCATAAGGTAAGTGTTTAGGTCAGTTTGTAACCACTTCTGAATTCTCAAACGTTATGAGGATTGTTGTGGTCTGAGAAAGAATATGCAAAAACACAGGTGTCTAAGTAAGAAACAACGGTCACCTAAAGATAAGCCCGGAACACCTGCTTTTGTCTGGTGCAAGCACCCCTTTCCTCCTGCCCCTCTGGGCAGACTGACTGACATGCTGTGACTGGTGAAGATACCATCTGCCATCACAATTCCACCTCAAAATAAATTCTGCCTCTTTTAGGTAAATTCAATGTTGCAATATATTTTAAAGTACCACTGATTCAGTTTGATAAGGATCTGTGGAGGGTTTCTCCTGGAGCAGCTATTTTAGGCATTTAAAAGGCAAAAAGAAAGAAAGTACTCCTGGCATGCTTTGAATTTCATGGAGGATATAAAACCTTCTAGTTATGTAAACTCCCCTACTCTTCCTTTAAGGAAGGTTGATCCAGAAAAAGATCAGTTGTATAACAAAGCATGAGGGTAAAATGGGAAAATACTAAGGCTCTGTGGGAAAAAAAAAAAAAAAAAAAGAACTGGGAGTGACTGGAGGACTCCCTGAAGGTGGTGGGGGATGGGGGTATGAAGAGTTGCCGCCAGGGGAGGGGAGGGAGGAGAGAATGAGGAGCAGAGCAGGAAAGTTGCCTAAAGAGAAGGATTTAGGCCAAGAGCCCAGCCAATGAAAGCAAGAGCTGGGGAGCTCTGCTGTTGAGGTGAGAGGTAATTCCCTCCTGTGTCCCCAGCATGTTTCCATGCTCAGGAAGTAGAAAGTGTGTGACCTGTAGAGACGGCTTTGGGGGAAGCAGGTGACCCAGGCCTGTGGGTTATGCTTTCACTTACCAAGATCTCTGTTGTATGGCGTTTGAGAGCTCATTTTCAGAAGACTAGAAAATGTGCGTCTGCCTGATAACAGAAAAAAATTGTGTGTGTTTGGGTGGGGAAGATTATGTATACAGTAGGCAAAACCCTTTCGTTCGCAAGCCTCTGCAATCCATGCTCCCTCTCACTTAGCCAGCCCTGGCCATGCTCTAGGGAATACTGTGATGGGATTGGTTTAGATGACCCTTGCACAAAAGGCACTAAGCAGGAAGCAAATATCACTGCACATTCAATTCTTTCTAGAAAATATGGACTATATTTGACTGTAACTAATAGAAAAACTCCATCATTTTCAGTTTTATAAAGAAACACTAACTGCTTTACAAAATGAACCTAACATTTCAGTGGCCTCAGAGGATGAAAGTCCATGCCCCACACCTTTCCTAGCGTTACCATGGTGTTCCTATTGTGCAAGTGGCTTCATTTCACGTGATTCAGGCTCTGGATGTCTTCTGTTGTGAGGAGTTGCCACCTTGTATGACCTTAAAACCTCCTGAATCCAAACTTAAAAAGGAAGAGAGTGAAAAAGAGCAAAGGAAAGACCACCCACTTTTTAAAAGTGCCCTTCCCAGAAGTGACACATATCTCTTCTACTCAAACCCCACTGAGAATAACTAATCACGTGGCCACATCTAGATAAAAAGAAGCTGGAAAATGTAATTCTTGCTCCTGCTGGGACAGGAGTCATGCCGCATTGTAGAAAAAGAATCACACCACATTGTAGAAAACCAAATGTTGCTAAATGGCTAGCAACACATGAATGCACCTGTTAATATACTCGTATTTATTTCTATCTACTTCCCACTGTCCTAACACAAGTTCGAGAAGAACCAGGATTTACTTTTGTTCACAGGCAAATCCCCAGCTGGTGATGATACCTGAGGTTTGAAGGAGTCTGAGAGGTTAGAGAGAATGGACCATGCCAGGGCTGGGTGGCAGGGTGTGCTGAGCTCCAAAAGCTGCTGTCATCTGCTCTGGCAAGAGAGAGATAAAGGGTCTAGGGCAGGAGGAAAAGGGTGCAGATTCAGAGTGGCACCACAGTAAGGAGTTGAACCCAATCCTTAACTTCTAAATGACCCAGAAATTCCTCTCTTAGGCAGTTACCCAAAGCAAATGAAATCATGTGCCCACACACAGAAAAACCTGTACCCAGATGTTCATAGAGGCACTACTCATGATCGCCAAAAAGTAGAAACCACTGCAATGTCCATCAACAGATGATTAGACAAACAAAATCCAATCAGTGAAATATTTTTCAGCCGTAAGGAGGAATGATGTACTCGTGTATGCTAGATGAATGAACTTTGAAAACATTATGCTAGTAAAAGATACCACACACAAAAGGCAACATATTACAGAATTCCATTTATATGAGATGTGCCAAATAGGTAAATCCAAGAGTTTAGTGGTTGCCAGGGATTGGGAGGAAGAAGTTCACGCTGTTGGTATAGGCTGCTTTTGGGAGTGATGAAAATGTTTTGGAATTAAATATAGTGGTAATGGTTGAACAACTCTGTCAGTACAGACAACAGAACTGCACACTTTGAAAGGATGAGTTCTGCAGTATGTGAATTATAGCTCAATGAAGCCAATATCTAAAAGCCTGTCCTTTAGTCAGCAGGGAAGCATGGAATGACTTTGAACAAGTGATGGTGACACAGCCACATAGCACTGTAGTGAAAATGTTGGTAGTAGATTGATTAGTGAGGAGGATGAAGAGGACACTGATCATCCCAGTAAGAAGCAACCAGGAGCTGAATCAGGGCAGAAGCAACTGGGATGTAGAGAAGGGCAGACTTGAGAGATGACTAGGCAATGGACACAATGGGGTGTGGGAAGGATTTTGTGATGGTTTCTCATTGCTACAAATGGGGTTGGGCTGGGCTGGAGAGTGATTTAGAGAGGGAAAAAAAATCTCCAGGTGAGTTAATTCTGGATCAAAGGATAGAAAAAAATGGAGAAAGCACAGAACGAACTTAGCAGCTCTCCCTATAATGCCACATCTACTAAGCTGCACAAGAAAAATACGCACAGAGTGTAAGAAGTCCCAGGCCACCCTCTAATCTGATTTTACATCAAAGAAGCTGCTAGATCAGTCATGCTGCTGGCTCAGGGATTCCCCTCCAGGGAATTTGTCTTTCAAAACCAAACTGTGGAGCAAAGTTCTTGCCTCGTCCATCACAGCAGCAGTGCCAGCCCTGCCACCCTGGATTGTGCAACACTGGCTGCTGGCTTTGGGCCTCCCTGAATTTTGATTGTTTTCCTTTTAAAATATTAATAAATAAATGCATATATCAGAAAGCTATTTGTGTGTCCTTGGAATGTCTTCCTCTGAAGCAGAAGGTGATGATTTGTAGATTCAGGCAATGAATTTAATACTTGCCATATCTGATATTCTGTTCTATACCAAACTCTATCTTCAACTGGGTTTCACTATCACTATGTGCTAGAGATCAAGGGATGCAGAATGGATAGGAACATGGCCCGTGTCCTCAGGAAGCCCAGAGGCTGGTGGAATAGAATAACTCTGAGATAGATGAGTATAACATTATAGAAACTCAGTGACAAGACAGAGGCCTGGAGCATTTACCCTGGAAGGTGGGGCGAAGCCCCTCAGTGAGGCATGCTCCATGGTCCGCGGGCCCCAAGATGGCCCTGCATTCGTCAGCCCAGGGTGTAACTTCCTGCGAGGGAGACACTAATGGGCCTGCAGAACTGGAAGGCAGACGAGGAGGAGCTGAGGCATGAGAGACAACCCAAACCAGGAAGATTTTGGGCAAAATCTCCATTGTAGAGAAAAGGAAAGTCCAATCTGGAATTACCTTCGGGGAACAGTGGCTGGGGAGGGCCCCCAAAAGAGCTCCATAGGAAGATAATAGTGTTCAAAAAATTTAACAAAACCTTAAGACTGCTACAATAACTAGATTGATTCATTACAATTTTTTAATAGCAGGAAAAATTTCTTCACCTTGTATTTCCTATGAACAAGAGTTTTCATCTGTATGGTCTCATTTATTTCTCTTAATAAGTCTTGATTAATTAGGACACATTGTTTTGCCAAAACCTCAAGCTCAAATGGATTAAATAGCTTGTCCCAAATCACCCAAGTAGAAAGTGCAGTAGCAGAGCCAGGATTGTTCTCCTAGCTCCTATTCCAGTTTTATTGTTGTTATTCCTGGCCTGTTTTAAAATGGGGAGTTATTAGTTTTTTTTTTCTAACCACAGGATCTTAAGGTCATGGTTTGTGCCAAAGCAGCCCAAAATATACTGTGACTGCTTCTAGCATGAGCCCCTTTCAACTTGGTTCAGCCAGGTCTTGGTCTCACAGGAAGTGGACTTTACTCAGTCAGTGGGGGAACCAGACACACCTTCCAGCAGCTCATGTCCAGTGGAGGAGACAGCATAGATATGCAAACCTGGCCATGATAGAAGCAAAATATAAAATAAGAGCTGTGATGGAGACACAAAGTGCAATGAGAAGACAAACAAGAGAGCCATAGCTTCAGTGATGTCCACCTCACCCCCAGCGTACTTGGCTCTCTTGAGAACCAACTTTGTGAATTTCTAAAGCGGTCTATGCATTTCTCCAGGAAATTTCTGGTTTTGTCTTTTCCGTAAGTCCCCTGGCCCAGCCTAGGATGATAAGCGAACCCTGGAGCTTTTCTCATCAACTCCTTCCCTAGAAGTCCTAAGGTAGCCATGGCAATGCCAGCCCTGGCTGCTTCTGAGACCCATCAGGGATCAGCTAGAAGCTGAATGAAAATTCTGGGTTTCATTGATAAGGGGCAAAAATTCTGTGAGATTTCGGTCTGATTAAAGTCCCAAAGAGACGAGCCTCTGAGCTCTGAGTTACAGAAGGTTGACTGATCCAACCTTAGTAGGTCATCTGGTATGACAGAAAGAGCGGGAGTTTAACCCAGCAGGACTGGGCCAGCTCTGCTGTTCATACTGCTGTGACTGAAGCCCTCACTCTCTTAAAGATGGTGATGTCTGCTGGGGCTGCTCAGAGAGAACTCACACGTAAAACACTACACACCTAGTCCTATTCTTAACTGGAATTATATTTCCACCACCAAGAGACATTCGTCTTCTCTTTTGAAACTCTCCCATGGATTTTCTTGGTGTCACATTTGCATAAACATCCTTCTCAAGCAGCCTTCTGAAGATGACTCCACACTCTTTGAATGCCCAATAGTCTATTTAAATCACAGAACAGGATGTCTACCCTCAGAAAACCTAGGTGTGACTTCTGAGGCTATTGTGCTACCCTGGAAAGGATGAACTTTGCATGACAGTCACCTCATCCTACTGCTTAGCAGCGCTGTGGCTGACATGGTGACTTTAGAGGGGTTCTACCACATTTGTATGCAGTCCCACTGTGGAAATGGCATTCAGGTCACTGAAGTACCACAGTTCAAAAGGCCCACAGTGGGGAACAAAAAACTCACAGTGGAGACAGAAAAAGCTTTATGATGTCACAGACCCACCACCTGCCCTCAGAGTCTTCCTTACACCCATCTGGGCAAATAATAATCTGAAATAAAAGAGCTGCAGGGGAAAGCAAATTTCAATCTCCCTTGCACTCCCTACCAGGTAGATGTAGACAATTTAGATGTCTTTTGCTGTCTCTTAACCCTGGGATGGCTTTTTCCATGCTTGGCAATATGGAGAGCAGGCGACATTGAGTGGCATTAAATTGCCATTCGGTATTTCATTCTGCAGACTGTATAAATCCAGTCCTTTGATGTGGGGATTTTATTTCCCCACCACTTTGTCTCCAAGTTCCCCATGTCTCTTCTGGATTGTGCGGCCAAAAGGAGACTCCAAAAACAAGTATATAAACTCCAACCAAAGTGACAGGCCAAGTGTCCATAATCTTAAAAGAAATAAAGTAGTGATTGTCTAGCTCAGTCTTTATCAGGAGGAAACGGGAATCTGATCTTTCAGACTGTTAACAAATGCATCTGACACTTTTCTCTCCCCAGGAGGAAAAGCAGTTTTGCCTCAAACAAACAGTATTTAATACAGCAGGAGATGAATTCTGGACCTCAAGATGAGGCTGACTGAAAGGGCAGAATTCACATGCAGCAAAGCTTACTGCTTCAGTATCTGAGGATCACAGATTACATGCAAGTGTGCACGGTCTGGCTGGGCTGGAAAAACTCTTCTGAGCAGCTGCCAAGCAAAAGCAATCTCTTCACTTTTTCGACCAAGATTTAAAAATTTAAAAGGATCCAGATTTCATTTTCTCTCATGCTTGAGACCCACAGGACTACAGCCCTGACCTGTTTCATAACCTCCCTAGGGCGGCTCTAATCTTAGCACAATGGGCTTCCTTGGATCAAGGTGACCTGCCTCCCTAAATGTTTTTCTTCTCTGCTTGCTTACTGCTCCTTTACCTCCTGTCTTATGCAACCTCTCTTATCTGAGCTTAAGCAACTGGTAAGTGAATGTCCTTCTGGATATAATCATTCTGTGGGTCCTAGATCTCCCAAGATTATCGTGGCTAATTATATTTTGAGACTGTGGAACTTTTTCCCTGTGGCACATTCACATCTCTGATTTCACCTTCCTGAACCCTTTTTTGTCTGAAGGACGCAATGTTTGGTCACCTAATCCTTTGGCCCCAGCCTCAATCTTCTTGTTGCTAAAATGAGGCAGCTTGACTAGATGAGGTATTTTTATCAGTCAGCTCTAAGGAAATGTCACCAGTCAGGCAGAGCTGGGACAAAGATCAGATGCTAGCAATTATTTTGTTTGGAAAAGGTGCTGCCAACCCACCTTCCAGAATGATCCTCCCAGACCTGTTCTTGGCTGGGTGGGGGCTTCCTTTGGTTCAGCCAAGCCCTGACTCTTCTGGTCTCAAAACAAGCTTTGGCTCTGGGCCTAGGACATCAGGTCACACACCTCCCAGGAGCACATGGTGGTGGGTCCTTCCCATGTAACTGTGAAACTTCACTTACAACGTACTCCTGCTCTATAATGTTGACAAGCAAAGGCAAGGCAACAGAAGGGCAGGCAGCCCCAGCCCCTGCACTATCACCAGACTAGCAGGCCAGGCTGGCCATATCCTTGGGACCCTGACTTCCCCCACAGGCCTTGCAAAGCAGGAGCACCCTGTCCCCATTCTTCTATTTTATAGTACATTCACATGCGCACATGTGCTCATTGCACACACTTGTGAATATGCAGACAGACACACAAGCACATACAAGCACGCTCATACAGTACACTAACACACGTTCTGTCTTCAGTGGGGCTCAGAAGATTTTCTGACTGTAGAATGTTTGAGTTCTAGTGAAATGTGTTAGAATTGCATTAGGATCAAGGCAAGCCCCTTTCCCTGTCAGTCAGAGTGCCCAAAGTTCTACTATTAGAGATTCATTCCTTTTGGCCTCTAAAGCCTCTCAGTCATTAGAGGCCCCTCCTTCCTTAGTGAATGATGTATGGCTGTGTTATGACCCAGTGCTAGTGTAGGCCCTGGGTCCAGGATAGGATAGGAACAAGGCCCTACAGAAGAGGAGGCAGTGAAGACCAGCATAAGAAGAGTGATCCTCTAGAGGCACAAGGCCAGCAAGCACCCACCGACTGTGTCTGCCTGCCTGTTGGGCTGTGGCTCCGTGAGATGTCTCACTCATTTCACTCAGTGGACACGGATTGGGTATTCATGCGTGTCTGGCATCGTGGCAGTCACTGGGGACTTGGTGGCAAGGCAAACCAGAAAAGGTCCTTGACCTATGAGCTTAGGATCCAGAGCACACTTAAGCAAAGTTCTATGAGACCATAGCACCAATGAAACAACCTAGACTAGGATTTGGGAACTCTTTCTGAAGAAGCGATGCTTGAACTGATCCCAGAAATAAAAACAGAGTAGAGAGGACATTTCCATGCCGAGAGAACTGCGTGTGCAAAGGGCCACTGATGGGAGTCACCTAATACCGCTGTTGTGCAGTCATAATCTTTAACTTTCAGTGAATTTTGAGCTCGACAGAAAATGTTCCCTTCTAAAAATGTGCTTCCCTTTCCTTTTCCCCTTCCACTTACCCCACACTTAACACTGAGCCACACAGAGAAGGTGAGCTGTGCAGAAGAAACCCTTACAAAAACAAAACTCGCAGACAGCAGCTATGACAGCCATTTCCTGTTTGGTGTCTCTCACCACAAACCTTCTTAGCCAAATAAATTGACACAGGAAAACATTTTGGATATGGGTGTGAAAGAAATATACGCTGAGAAAACAAGAAAAATTCCATCTGCTTTTCAGACAAGAGCTGCAAGTTTGGGGCAATGGCCAGAGCACAGCAGCTGTATCTTCCTCACAGAGGCAAGGTCTGAGTCTCAGAGAGCAGACGGGATGCAGCCAGTGGTGGGCGGGGCTTTGAACCCCGTCTTGTGGCCCTTTGTCTAACAGTCTTTATCCCACTTCCTCCAGTCCCATCAGACCAGATCTTCTGCTTTCTTCTATCAGACAGAGACTTATAGCCTTGGAAACGCCTTCACAGTAGTGAAGCTCAATGTTGCCTTGGGTATAGGAGCCCACAGTCCTTGTGATACAAAGAGGAAGAGGCTATGTGACAGACATTTTTCAGATGCTAAATTGATTTTTGCAATAACTGTGCTAGACAGGATGCCTATCAACACTTTCCAAATGAAGAGGCCAATTTGCTGAAAGGTAAAAAGCTACCAAAGTACTCACTCAGCTACTACCTGGCAGAGCTGAAATTTGAACTTGGTCTAGCCTGGAAAACCATACCTTCTTCCCTTTTCCTCATCCCATAACCAGAGAGCTATATCTGTGAAGAAGCTGCCTCAGTGTCCCCAAGCTGGACTGATTACAGATAGGCCAGGCACCACCACCTGCTGATCCTCAGCTCAAATGTGTCTTCTCACACTTGAGGATAGATGAGATACAGATGCCTGGGTCACGATTCTCCCAGGAAGAGGCGGCTGTTGGTTGCTCTGTCCCCTTCCAGAGGCTGGCTGGTGAATGAGCATTTGGACTGGCTCTGATTCTCTTACTTGCAGCTGTATGCAGTACTTTCTGTTTTGTTTTGCTTTCCCAGAAGCTAACAGAGAATTCCCATGCAAAATACATGAGTTTTGTTTGCACAAGGTCCAGTCATGTTTCTGTTCCAGGAAAGCCTCCTGGTTGACAGTCTCCAGGTGAAAATACAACAGTTAAAAAGAGCCATCCTCTCAGTGCTTGGGTCCTGGAGGGGATGGGGTGCAAGAGACCCCATTGGGTTGAAGTACCTATGGATGGCATCTCCCAAAGGTATTCTAAGAAACACTAATATGCCATGAATTATTAAAAACTTTTCCACCAAAACAAAAGACTAGATCACTTAGCTTCAGTATTTCTCAAAGATTTCAGGATACAAAGATGAGTAGATATCCTCCAATACCCATTCTGCTCGTCTTTCCCTAGTAATAGAAATCTAATCTGAGCAACTTATCTGTTCAGCTGAGACTTTTTCCTACCTTTCCTTGTTGCTGGGAACAAACATAGACAAAGACTTGGATGTGGGTATATGAGCAGAAGTGACAGGTCTCTTCTACTCATGTCATTAAAATAAGCCTTTGCCTTGACTTGCCTTTTCTCCTTTCTGCTGGGTGGGAGGAAAATGTGATGAGAAGAGCAAGAACAGCCACTTTGTGCCAGAGAGCCATCCTCCCAACACTGGACTGCGTATCTCTGGAATGCCAGTGAGAAAGAAACTTCCATCTTGTTTGAGCAACTTAGATTGACCTCTAAGTAATTTATACACTTATATGCGTAATTAGTCTCTAAATGAATTTTCTAGTATGAAAATTTTTCATATATATATGACTTTTATTTTTCACAGTGCTGAGGATTGAACCGAGGGCCTTCCTCATGCTAAGCAATGCTTTATGTGTCCTTTAAAAATAAAAACAAACAAAGAAAACCTTAGTTTTAAAAATTTGAGTCAGGGTGTCATTAATTTGCCCAGGCTACCCTTGAACTTGGGGTTTTCCAGTTTTAGCCTTTAGAGTAGCCGATATAAGAATGCACCAGCTTGCCTGGCTATATATGATCCTAATATCTATTTTTCAAAACAGTTTAAGACTGTGTTCCTTGAAACTCATCTGGGAAACTCTAAAAACACTTTTTTCTACATTCCCAGAATGCTAAACTATGACTCAACCCACAGCAAACTTGTCCCTAAATCATTATCCAGGGATTTATAGAGTACAAGTTGTCCCTCCCACATGCTTATATAAAAGAATCCATTTATTCCCCCCAGCTACTGACCTTAGCCCCACAAAAGACCACAAAGCTGCCTACCCTGTTTTTAATTTTGAGAGTCCAGGTCCCAAGGGCTCAGAAAGAAAGAGCTGTCAAATGCAGTTCTCAATTCCAAAAGAGGCAATAGCAAAATTTACAGTGAAAATGAAGAGCCACTGGTGTTCTGATTTTAAAAAAAAATTTTTTTTAAAGGCTCCCAAGCATGAACCAGATCCATGCAATGGAAAAATCAGGTTTAGAAAACAAATCAAAGTACTCATTTGATTAAAAAAGAAAAATTTACAACTAAAGTAAAAGGCATTATATTTAATGGCAAAGTTTGTCCTCTAAAGTCAGAAACAAAATGAGAATGGTTCTTTTTTACCATTCCTTCTCCATTTGAATGTTTTAGTGAAGTTGTAACCTAAACAATAAAAGAAAGAAACAGCAAGAAGAGACAATTGAGTTGTATGTAGGAGGAAGTAAAACTAATTCTATTTGCAAACAATATGACCTTATATGTAGAATACACACATTTTTAGATCTAAGCAAGTATAGCAAAGTTATAGGATATAAGATCAATACACAAATATTAGTGGGTTTTTTTCTCTACATTAGCAATAAAAAAATCTAAAAATCAAATTAAGAAAAAATTCATTTACAATGGCATCAAAAAGAATAAAATACTTACAAATAAATTTAACAAAAGACAAGCAAGTTTTGTACTGAAAACTACAAAACATAGTTGAAAGAAGTTAAAAGAATATCTAAATAAAGTGCAAGATATTTCATGGTGATCATTTGTAAAGCAGACTAGTATAGCTAAGATGCCAATACCTCCCAAAGCAATCTATAGTCAATGTAATCTCTACCAAAATTCCATCTGCCTTTTCATAGAAACCAACAAGCTGATACTAAAATGTAATAGAAACATAAGGAACCCAGATCAGCCAAAATATCTTGCAAAAGAAGGATAAAATTGAAAGGTTCATATATGATAATATCAAAATTAGTACAAAACTATAGTAATTAAGACTGTGTGGTATTGGAACAGGGATAGGCATATAGATCAATGGAATAAAATTGAAAATCCATAAACAAACCTTTATATTTACTCTCAGTTGATTTTCCACAAAGGCACAAAAATATAATTCAACGGGGGGAAATATTCTTTTCAATAAATAGTGCTATGACAACTGAATATTTTCATACAAAAGAATGAAGCTAGACTCCTTTTCTATTGCATACAAAAATTAGCTCAAAATATACCACAGACCTAACTAGGAAAATTAAAGTGATAAAACTCTTAAAAAGTGTAACTTTATGATTTTAGATAGACTGACTAATCTAAAATGACTCCTTATATATGTCACCAAAACCATAAGCAACAAAAGAATTGACAAATTAGACTCATTCAAAAATTAAAATTTTTGTGCTTTGAATGACAAAAAAAATAAAAAAGACAACCCACCAAATAGGAGAGAATATTTGGAAATCATATAATCTGATAGGAATTTGTATCCAATTCCTACAACTCGAAACTGAAAACACAACTCTGTGTGTGTGTGTGTGTGTGTGTGTGTGTGTGTGTGTGCGTGTGTGTGTATTTAGAGAGTCTCAACAATATATAGCCCAGGCTGGCCTTGAACACATGGTGATCTTCCTGCTTCAGCCTCCTGAGTCCTGGGATTACAAGTGTGTGCCACCATGCCTGAGAATCCAAATTTTTTAAACAGAAACAGGCTTTAAATAGACATTTCCCCAAAGAGACATACAAATGGCCTATAGGTACATAAAAAACATTATTAGTCAGATAGAAATCCAGAACAAAACTACAATGATATCCACCTCATATGAACTAGTACGGTTATATTAAAAAAGATAAGTGAGTATACATGTTGATGAGAATTTGGAGAAGTCAGAACCTCATATGTTCTTGACAATGCAGAGAAATCAAAACCCCATACATTTCTGGTGGTGATGTAAAATGGTGCAGTTGCTTTGAACAACACATTTTAGCTGGGCACAGTGGCACATGCCTATAATTCCAGCACTTGGGAGGCTGAGGCAGGAGGATCACTGTGGGTCTGAGACGAACCTGGACAACATACAAGATCTTGTGTCAAACTATATTCTAAAAATAGAAAGAAAGACAGCTTTTTGGTAGTTCCTCAAAAAGTTAAATATACAATTAACAAAGGAACAAGGAATTCTACTCCTAGTTGTGTAGTTATGAGAAATGAAAGAATGTACATATTTATAACAGCATTATTCATTGGCCAAAATGTAGAAACAAGCAAAATGTCCATTAATCAATGGACTTATAAGCAAAATGCAGCATATCCACACAATGAAACATTATTCACCCATAAAAAAGAATGAACCACTGATTCATCCAAGCATCATGATTAAACCTTGAAAATAATATACCAAGTGAAAGAAGCCAGAGACAAGAGGCCATGTAGTTCATGATTCGATCTATGTGAAGCATCCAGAATAGACAAATCCATAGAGGCAGATAATTAGATAGTGACAATATCTGTCAATATATTAAAAACTGCTGAATGAATGTGAATTATACCACAATTTATGATAGCTAATTGTAGTGTCAATTTAAGTAGGAAATGCCTAGCGGGTTAATTTAGCACAGTTCTGAGTGTATCTGGCGATTGGCTTACTGATGAGGCAAGACCCACCTGGATGTGGGCGGCACCAACCAAAACGCTGGCAGCTGCCATTGTCCTGAGACATCTGTCTCCAGGTTTCCAGCGCAGCTCAGCTTCCCAGTGTGGACTCAGACAGGACTCCGCCGTGAGCTCCGATCCTTCGACTTCCGGCTGGACCCTCCGGCTCTCCCGCACAGAAGCTCTTCTGCGTTCCTCCACCCGACTCTGCAGGCGGCCGTGGTGAGCCTACCCTGTAAATCCTTCCAGTAAACCCTGATACACAATTTTTTAAAAACGAAACAAAGTATTTGCATTCAACTCAAAAGTTTTCTATGGCTGGGGAAAAGAAAAAAATGCAAAAACAGACAAAAACTACAATTTTTTCCCAATGTCTTAAAAAATAGATCAAATACAGTTGTCAGCTTTTGAAGACATTAGTACAATGCTATGTCACTTAACAAAGGACAAACATTCTGAGAAATGCATCAGTAAGCAGTTTCGTCATCGTGTGGACATCACAGCATGGACTTACAGAACCTCCATGGTCAGTCACTCGGGGCAGCCCCTTGATACAATTAAGAGATGTAAACACAGGATGTGTGAGGCTGCTACAACGTAACACGGCACAGTTTCATAGCAAAGCCTTTTATAAGTAGGAGTGTACTCTAAAATAGTCACAGAATGGTAAATACATATCATAGTCATTGTCATCAAGTTGTATGTACTGTACATAATACAGCGAGCTCTGCTTTTGTAAGATTGGCCTTGCAGTAGGTTTGTTTACACCAGCATCATCACAAACACATGAGTAATGTAGTATAGTTCCACTACAACATTTTGATAGTTGTGACATCACAAGGCAATGGGAATTTTCAGCTCTTTGAGAATTGTATGGGATCATAATTGTACATAAAATCTGTTGTCCACAGAAATACAGAAGGGTCACTGAAGCACGTACCTCTAGTTATAATTGGGATGTGTTATTCAGGAATGTAAGGACTGGACTCAACTAACTTTATTCTGATTATATTTGACTGGTTTGGTTCGGTTCAGTTTGGTTCAGTATTGAGACAGGGTCTTGCCATGTATTCTAGACTAGCTAGAATTCAGCCCTCCTGCCTCAGCCCTCAGGAGTGCTAGGATTACAGGCCTGCACCACTGCGCCCAGCTTTTATTCTGTTTATGAAAGTAATGTCTATTTATTTTAAGGAGATTCTAAAGATAGAAAAGCATAAACAAAATCATGATTTTTCCCATATCGATGCCTCTCCCCAGCAGGCAGCTGTGGCACACACCTGCAATGCCAGCACTCCAGGGGCCTGAAGCAGGAGAATCAAAAGTGAAGACCACCTTAGAAAACTTAGAGACTGAGTGAGAAATAAATAATAAAGGGGCTGGGAATGTAGTTCAGTGTAAAGGCCTTGGGTTCAACCTCCAGTACTGAAGAAAAAAAAAAAAAAACAAAAAAAAAAAACAAAAAAAAAAACCTAAAACAAAGGCAGGTAGGTGTGGGCTTGGTTCCTGTACTTCTGTGCACAAAGCTTTCCTATCAAAGCCTTGCATCTGAACACAGGCTGACCGAGGCTGCCTGACGTTAGCCTCAAGGCAGCACCATCCAACCTCCCTTAGCCCATGGTTAGAAAAAGCTTCATTTTCAAGTCCTCCAGCTGCCACAACTTTCCCTTCTTTTGAAGTCCTGGAGTTGGAGTACAAGTGGTATTTTCTTTAACTCAAAGAAAGAATCCATATACCTGGAAAGGTGACATGATAGGACTAGGTGGGTGGGACAGAAGAAGAAACTAATATCCATCAAAAGCACAGTCCTCACATTAAAATTTCCTGTCAGCCCTTTGTCAGTAGGACCCTCTGTAGCACTAAATGAGCTCAAAGGAAAGCATTTTGAAGTTCAGCATCTGCCTGCCTAGTATAATCCAGTGGCACCCAAGGGCTCTTGTTAGGAGTCCTGATGCTCATTCCCAGTAGGACATTACTGAATAGAATTACATTGAAAGAAATAAAGAAAAAGGAAGCTTACAAAATACAGGCTCCAGTTCAAATTTTATTTGTATACAAAAATATATTATAATGGGGAAAGCATATTACTATTTCCAACTATATATAATTAATTAAAAATATTTTCATAAAAGCACTTTAAATTACAGAAAAGCTATGTTTTAAGAGAAAAATACAACATTAGCATAGATCATCTGTTCTAATACATTGCAGGCAGGTAAACAAAGTCAGTTTCACTGTCTGAATTGCCCAGAGATAGACCCAAGAGCGAATGTCAGGGTGGGCCTAAGCAAGGCCTGGTGGTTGAGTATTCATCTCTCCCTTCTCTGGGAGCAGCTGATTTTCTAGTAGCTGATTTTTGCAGGTTCTTGGAGCTTTCTGAAGCTTCTTTTACATGATAAGAGGACCCAGAACTCCTTACTTCACATACCTGTAAATAGGAGACAGCTAAGGTTAGTCACTCACAGAAGTTCACAGTTCTGAGGCTTAACCACATCAGAGTCTCAGACTGGCATCAAAGCACCAAACTTAATGGCAGGCTTCCCACATCATGTGTCTGGCTAACTGGGTAACTGGAATGACTGGGCAGCCCGCTGTGATTTCCATGAAGAAGACAAGCTTGTTACCTGGATCTGATACGAATTGTGCTGCAATTATAATAATTGTTGTCACAACCGGTCTAGGTTCTCTGATGTAGGATGGTACAGCATATAAGAGGCAATAAAATCTTCAAATAAATAGAGATGATGTAAAGGCTTTCTACCTGATACTTAGCTCTGTCTGAAAGTATGTTAAGAAAGTAGCCACTTTCTGATCTAATTTACCTGGTTGTGAGTATAGCATAGACTGCTTCTTAAAGAAAATTAACCCTTTCACTAAAAAATATTAGGACTATGACAAGGTTCTCTGAGGCCCACTGTATGACTGAACAAGACCCCAGCTGCCACAAAACCATTTATGAAACTCGTTCTGGAAGCTTACATTGATTGGTCCTCCTGGCTTTTTCAACCTTGTCCTTTCAAAGTAATATATGTATGTGTGTGTAGAAAGATTGTGACAGTCCCTCCCTCTAGATCTGCCTATTGCAGTTATGTTCCGATGTCTTCACTTTTCAATATTTTTGGTCATAAAAAAATGGGTTGTTATTAATGTAATTTCCAAATCAGAAGCAAGTGTTGCATATTTAATTCAAGTCATTTGGTAATTGACTCAGTCTCCCCAGGTCAGTTCTCTCTTTGGCACCCAACTCTTAGAAGTCAGACCTCACACTGGACCCTGGAAAGATGCTGGGAAACATGGGAAAATTACCCTGGAGCCTGGGATGGAAGCCTTCAGCTTGCTAGAGTAATGCTTGTGTGACCAATTAGATCATTTCTTCTCTGAGAAACCTGGCAAGCCATCGGGATAGTAATGCTCCAGTCTTGCTCACTTTCCATTTCCCAAACAAGAAACCACTGTCTGCTGGTGACCGGTTCTCACCAAACACAGACTACTTTAATGCAAGCTTATCCTTAGGAAATCTTTCTGAGCCACTAGGGTCCTATTTCTAAACCTAAAGAAGTCTTATGATGCAACTTCCTGCCCTCAGCCAAGCTTGTAAACATTATAACACTTTGTCAGAAGTGTCGGTTAGTTTTTTCTTTGATTTTTTTTAATACCAGGTATGTACTCACTTGCTAACGTTCTGTCAAGATCAGCAATAAAGTCTTCTAGCTCTTTTGTGTCTCCTAATTTGGCTGCAAAACAGGAAAGAATTTGGTTTCCACATTTTAAAAAATTTTTTATTTTACCAGTACATTTTAGATACACATAATGATAACATTCATCATAGGAAATTTGTACCTTTACATGACAATTCTTTCTTCTCTTTGGTTTCCATATTAAAAGTGATCCCATGTCAAGTTTTCAAAGACAATGGAATTCCCAGGATTATGGCATGGATTATTTTCACTTTACCTCTATCTTCAAAAACTTACTGAAGTGTGTCCTGTACCAGCTTAGGGCAACTGGCACTTAGGGTATAATTGTTGCTGCCTTTGCCTTTTGATGCAGTTTTGCTTGGGTCACTGCCCTGGGGCAATACTGCAGCCCTCGGAACCCTTCCAGCATGAAATGGATACAGAACTATTATTGTTCCTTATTCCATCATCCTATCTAAATGCCAGCACAAGGAATTGAGTCCATATCTAGATACTGTTCTCTCTAGAGCCTGAGGTATAGACTTACTCCACATATTTCACTTGGTTCAGTAGTGTTTATCAATTGCGCCTTCCCTGAAATGCATTGCTGGATATCTTTTATTATGCACCTTGTGCTGGCTACAAATAGCTCATTGTTGTTAGTTTTTCAAGTCAATTTGCTGGGGGGCTATTTTTCCCTCTTTAATTCCTAAAGGATCAGATAGCAAATCTGGGCACAACTGAAGCCACCTTCTAGCCTGCTCTGCCTCTGAATCCCACAGATCCATTACAGACTGCAGGCTGGGCAATGGCGGAATCCCCAGTGGCGGCTAACGTTACTGGGTTAAGGAGAGGATTTTTAAATACCTCTTCTAAAAAGGAGAGAAGTTCCATATTAATGCCAGGTTGAAAAAAGTGATGGAATCCTCATATTTCTTTAAGAGAACATAGAGCTCTCTAGCTGAAAACACTTTGCCAGTTCCAAAAACTAAAAAATGCCTCACGCATCCTTAAAAACTTTTTAATTCTATTAATAATCACAGTAGCATCAGGCTGGAGGTGCTATTTTGAATTGTGTTACAGCACTGCTTGCCTCCTAATTGGTCATCTGAAAGTGTTAGTTAAATTGTTAATGCAATAAAAAAAAATCCTCCTTTTTACAAAATCAAACTGCTGAGTTTTAAATTCTATAACCAACTAGTCTGGGAGGAACCTAGTACAAAGCTATCATTTGGTAGTGTCATTTATAGCACATGAGAGAACAATCCAGAATTTACAGGTGTTCTGCCCCAAATCATCTAATGTTGTTCTAACACCAGTCAAAATCCTAAGAAATAATAAATTACACTTCACATTCTCCTCTACTAAGATATTAGCCTTATCATCTGTTTGCCTGCACGTTTGGGAAAGACTGATTGGGGATAAATGAAAGAGAGAAAGGGCTGAGAGGAGAGGGAAATATAAAAAGCAGAAAAACTCACACTCCAACTAATGAGCCTTACCTTTCCGAGGGGTGAGGGAGGGAGAGAGCAGAGCTGGGGCAGAGTCTGTTGGAGAATTTAGTTTTTCATCACTGAAGCTGAAGCTGTTTCTGTAAAGTGAATCAGCACCTTCCAGAAAAAAAATGATACTCATTAGAAATGGTAGCCACTAAACTGCAGACTTATCAGCCTATTATCTACTGACAGCAATTTATCTTCAAAAGGAACAAAAGTGGCAAATCAACAGTAAAGAGGTGGGTTTCCAGATTTTATATTTATGCCCCAAAATGATTCAAGGAAGGGCAGAGTGCATGTGTACATATGAGCATGTCTCCAATCAAGCACAGCAAAAACCCTTGCTTCTTTAAAAAACTATGATGGAATCAGACCTCTACCGGCACACAGAAGCTACTGATCAAATGTCAAACCCAATGATTGAGTCACGAAAAAATATCCCTCTGCCTTCTGAATCCTCTAAAATACAAGCACAAAGTTGGGTCCCGTGACTGTATTAATAATCTCTCCCAGCCAGGCATGATGGCACCCTGAGAGGCTGAGGCAGAAGGACTGTAAACTCAGGCCAAGTGCGGTGGTGTATGTCTGTAATCACAGCACTCGGGAACCTGAGGCAGGAGAATCACTGTAAGTTTGAGGCCAGTCTGGGCTATATAGTGAGAACTTGCCAAGAAAGAAATGAAAAGAAAAGAAAAGAAAAGAAAAGAAAAGAAAAGAAAAGAAAAGAAAAGAAAAGAAAAGGAAGGGAAGGGGAAGAGAAGGGGAAGGGAAGAGAAGGGAAGGAAAGGAAAAGAAAGGAAAATTTTAAAAACTGAAAAGAAAAGAAAAACCTGCAAGTTCAAACAGCCTTGGCAACTTGTGATTTAGTGAGACCTTGTCATGAAATAAAACATTTTTTAAAGGGCTGGAGATGTAGCTAGTGAAGGCCCTGGGTTCAATAGCACAAACACACATACACAAATCATCATCATTATGACTCCCTGCCCATGAGAGAATTTTTATTGTGGATTTCTCCCAAGATCCTTCAGTCTAGGGACAAGCTAGAGTAAAAAATGAAGATGCCTGCTGGTCCATCTACAACAGATATGCAAGGGATTTCACTGCTCCTATTCTCACACCTCCAGAGTGACAGGAAGGTAGGGTCCCCTACGGAAGCAGGGCAGGGCCACAGGAAGCCCAGAAGCAAGTACCCTTGAGCGAGACAGTGTATCTGAGCCTCAGTTTATTTACCCTTCAATAAAAATAGAAAGTTGGACTTAACCCATGTAAGTCCCTCCCAGCCTTGGAGTGCTGAGATTCTATTTCTCTAGGTTCTGCTGAGGAGAAGGAAACCAGCCCCATCAGCCCACTGCCAGTCCTACTGAGGGGTGGTGACAGAGGGTTCAGAGGCACAGCAGGCAGCGGAAGCAGGATGTGGCCACGCTGAGCACAATGGCACAGCCTTCAGATTAATACAAAACCAGCCCAGGTTGTAACGGAGACAAGCTCTGGAAGGGCTCTCCAGGTGAGGAGAGTGGCTGAATACTGAGGGCCTGGTTGGGCAGCCTATTTCCCTTAGTGTTCCTTTACTTTAAACTAACTCTGTTCAGCTCAGGGGAGTCCAAAAGATCTTGCTTTGGTTCTCAGAAGTCAAAATGAACTTGACTAAGTTACATAAGACATGTTAGGTAGAAAAAGAATTAGTGTTTCAGAAAGAGGTTTCTGGTCTGGAAAGAATTCAGCTTCATTCCTAAAAGGGTAACACACCTCAGGAACCTTAGCTGGTTTTTTCTCCTCCCTCCTTCTGACCAGGTGAGCTGGCCTCCATCTTGTTTTCTTTCTTTCCACCTGTATACTTCATTTTCCCAAACATGCCCAGAAGATCACCCTCATAATCTATTCTTCCTTCAAAAAGCCCAGCTCAGGTCATCTAAAAGGACCATAATCATCTTCAGGGCTTTTATGATGAACCCCTACTGAAAACCAAAACACTGAGCTGCCTTATACCTACATTTTAGACTCCTCAGAATGATGGACTTCTAAAAAGAAGAGCTGCATGAGCAACTAAATTACAGAAATAATTGAGTACCCTTGATCATTTCCATTTTTAACATTCCTGAGAAGTCCTGTGATAAACCAATCTGGCCTTATTTCCTAAGTTTACATGACCATGGGACACTTTTTGTGACCCTGCTGTTAATAATTCTCAAGACACTGGTGCTCTCCCAAACTTAACCTGGAAAGCCCTCCAAGCCCTGCTTCATGTTTCAGCTGTGCTCACCTCTAGAGGATAGTCCCCTGTACACAGGAAAGTGGCTGTGTCCAGTGCAGACCTATGGAGGAGCATTAGTATTTGTCACTGCAATGACCAGGGGACTGACCACGAATACATATAGGAAACATGCGGGGAGGAGAAGACTTAGGGGCAAGGAAACTGCAGAGGAGCCCTGGAGAGCTGACAAGCCAGAAGACATATGAGGTTCTTGGTACATTATCCTTGGCTCTGAAAAAATTCAAGAACTTCACCCCATTCCTGATTCAGAGTTCCAGCTCCAAAACTCACTGGCTCAGAACTTGGGGGCCACCCCTCTGGTCTTTATCTCCCAGAACAGCAGGCACTTGGGAGCCATTATAGACACCACACCTCACTCCACCCAGCCTGCGTGCACTACTGGCGCTTTGTCCGACTTCAGACTTCAACTCTTTCTGCCCCAATGCCAGCAATTTTATATCCACATACTATCATGCTTTGCAGGAGGGGCCACCACAATGACTTCACCTTCCAGGCAAGTAGACCAAGGAGTACTGAATGTTTGGGGAAGGAATTATTTCAACATGGAAAAGGCCACTGTAAAAGAGGATGGTAGTAAAGATATTCAATGAGGATTCCGACAAAGCTCAGGAACACAGGTGGCTGGGGAGCAGAAGATGGCCCCAATTTGTCTCTGATCCTTCAGAGTCTGATCCACATGCTAAAAACCGTGACCTAAGTACTTTCTCCAAATTCAAGACAACTGAATTTTACCAGACTAATAAATTCAGTGGTAAGTTAAACTATCAAAATGGTTAGCAGGTCCTCTTATCACTGCACTAATGAACACATATTGCCACAATAAAGGCCAAAGAGGAAAAAATTTCAAGTTACAAAATTTCTATATATAAACATGACCACAGGCACGTCAGCATAGCATATGCTCACTTCCCCTCTCCTCACCCCTGCTCCAGACCCCTCCCACGCACACACACACACACAGTTAGCTCACACTCTGCCAGCTCACTGCCACACAGTAACTGTCATCTCTTTCCATGAGGTACACAGTCTGGGCTAACCCAGCTCCAGATTCTGTGATGTTCCATTGCCAACCATCAAGAGGAAATGAACCCTCAGCATCCTAGAGCCAAATCCTCCCCAATTAGCTGCTCTCTGATAAGTCTAATGATCCCATTCATATAAAGAATGAAAAGAGCAAGCCCAGAGCCCCACGCTGTACCACTGTGGGTGGTGTGTGCAGCTTAGAGGCCATGTGAAAGGGCGGTACCACCTAGACACTCTATGGGGTGGTATTAGTGTGGTTTTTTTCTAAATTTCTTAGCAAAATAGAGAACAGGTCAGAAGAGAAAAGATCTTCATACAGAATAAAAGGAATATGATTCTAGGCCGTGGTTTTCTGCTTTGTTTAGACAGCAGTGCAATTCCTGAAGTTTCTCTTCAGAGATTCCCAAGAACAAATTTTCAGCACAGAGGAACCTCAAATTCTAGACCTTGCTTTACCCTTCCCCAGCGAAATTTCTTTCCATGGATTTTCGTTAAGTAAGCATCCACAATGAACATCTCATTCAAAGTGCTATGGTAGATTAAAAGGTAAGCAAGACCTGACCTCCTGTTTGTTCCACTCCCCTGGAACTAGATCTACTCCTTGCAAGATGACAGCCAGTTGGTCTGATAAAATGACAGCAATGTGCCACTGGCTGATAGCATACCCATGTATTATTGATCCAATCCTGTGCCAGGTGCTGCTATTAATGGAGGTTCAAAGGACTCATAACAGTGGTGATTTGGAGGACTTTAAAAGGTGGTAAGGCTGGGTATTTCAGGGCCTTATAATGTCTACTTCAATCAGCTCTGAAGCCCAACCTTACAAGCATCTCAAATCCCCATTGGATACATCCATGACAGGTCCACTTAGGACACTGAAATCAAAAACCTGGGTGCTGAGTTTTCTAAGACAGTACCAAAAGAAACAAAAGTGTATTAAACATACAACTGCTAACTTTAGGTGTACCAAAAAGCTTGAGAAACTCCATGGCAAAAACAGGATTGTTTAAAAGGCATGTATGGGCTTTGAGTTTGGGGGTGGGGTGGGAGAAAGATAATTTAGGGTTAGCACCAACATGTGCTACTCCAGAAGGGAGTAAAACCACTGACAGTAAACCTTGCCCAAAGCTCCTGTAAATATAGAACAATCCCACACATTTACAGCAAACAAACTATAGTAATTTACTGAGACAAAGGTGGCCTTGGATCTCTTTCCTCTTTTCCACAGGGGATGGCAGGGATGGGGGGAGTGTTTCTCCTCCCCAAAATCTAAATTCTGACAGTCTAACTAAAGTAGGATACAATAAAGTAGGATACAATAATGCAATCTGATTCTCATTTTTAACCTCTGTGGCCCCAGTTCCCCTTCTGTGACTGCTCTATTCCTCTAGACAATTTACCAGGCATCAGAATAGGACCTGTCACTCACCAGGAATTGTTAACAGTACCACGAGGGAATCCTGATGGCTCCTAACTGGCCTCATCCTCTCATGGCTTGAAAGAGTTCAAGTTCTGGTGTCAGTGGGTCCTAGGCAGATCAGCCACAACACACTTGTCATTCTGGCCTCCCAAGGCCCATAAGGTTCCCTCTCCTGGGACTAGACCAGATGTTCTAACACATGCTCATGCTAAAGCCAGTTCCTCATTCCCTAAAATATCTATTATATCATAGTCTTAGCATACAGAGTAGACCTCAGACCTTTCTTATCAAATAACAAAACACTACCTCCTACAAAGAAAAATGCATGTTGGCCAGGGGTTTAGCTCAGCAGCACAAGTGCCTGCCTGGCAAGCCCAAGATCATCAGTTCAATCCTCGGTACCAAAAAAAAAAAAAAAAAAAAAAAAAGAAAGAAGAAGAAGAAAAATGTATGTGAAACTTCAGAACATCAAAGACATAAGTTCATCCTACCTAAAACCAACCAGTGAAGCATAAATTAATACATCAGTTAAAATCTGAAATACAGTGAGTAAAAATTTCATTAAAATTCATTTGCGAGATCAAGTTAGACTTTCATAGTTTTAAAAAAGACTATGTTCTTAAAAATTAATTCAAACCAAAGATACTCACAATTTCTAAAGCACCCTGAGGATCAGGTTTGAAGACTTCCCTAGCTCCTAATTATATTTCCCCCTTACTTTAAGATTTCTCCCACAAAAGTGCCTGATGTTACTTGTTGGAAAGCAAATCTATCAGAAAGGAACAACCCTACTTCAATCAATGCCCGTTTGAATCCTATCACTAATGTGAAGTTAATCTGCAATTGTTATTTTGGTCCTCTTTGTATTTTAGGAATACTGGGCTTTACTGACCTGCTAGTTCAAAGAGAGATCTTTAAACACAACCACCACTGATAAACCAACACATGCTTTGGGTTCAACAAGACTTCCTTCTTGTTGAGGAGCTAGTTCCCACGTTAGCCAACCACCTATGGTGATAGAACAAGGCTGTGGAAAACCAGCTCGTGTGGAGTCTTCCATTTTATCAGCACAATGTTATCAGATAATGCTACCTAACATAAAGAACTGGTAAAGAGCACAAAGAACAGCAAAGAGATCATTAATAGCAAGAGCTAATAAATAATCATAGTAAGGGCTCAGTGGTAAAAGTGAACAGCTGTCACTATCGTTCTGGTTGCCCCCCTTTCGGAGAGCTAAATTTCAGTAGGCTGATGATCTCTCCAGCATTTTCTCCCACAGAAAAACATCAAAGGGGCAGGAGTATAACAAATGTCTGTGCTCAATGCTTGGCAGTAATTAAGATACGTATTCTACGCTTCCTTGAGAAATGGCTATTTAGACACACACAATTCCTGCCAAGACTATTTCTAACTAGTCTTGTCGGGGACAAATTACACTTAACAGTGAAACTCGCAGTCAGTCATGAATGGGCGAGCTCTGGTCCTATTCTAGCAGAATGGGGCTGTGGCTTAGGAAGAAGCTGTTCTTTACCACAGAGCAGCAATGACTGGCTTTCTTTCCCATGGAGGAGAGAATTTGTATTTGATGAATAACTTGCTCTGTGCCCCATTTAAGTTTGGCCATAGGCATTGAGATGAATTTCAAAAATTTTAACACTTCCCTTGGACACTGAAAATGAGCAGCCAGGATACAGGGCTGCTAAGAAAACTCCACTGGCACTCAGGTTTCTGGGTGAGGGTCATTATCCCTTGTCAGAAAAGGCAGTAACAAGGAAGAGCTCCAAATTTCAGAACCAGAGAATCACACGGAAAGACCATTTTCAAGCCTATTTTCAAGGGCAGTAAAGGCCAAGACATTTCCCGCACATAACCCATCTAGGAATTAAAGGCTCAAGAATAAACAGAAGAATATTTTTTTTCTTGTCTTTTTGAGACAGGGCTTCACTATGAAGTTCAGACTGGCCTTGAACTCACTTTGTAGCTCAGGCTGGCCTCAAACTTGCAGTAATCCTCCTGCCTCAGCCTCCTGAGTGCTGGGATTCCAGGTATGCACCACCACCACCACCACGCTCAGCCTAAAACTCACTTTAAAAACGGTTTTGGAAGCCATAAGTTTAAAAAGTCACTAAATTTGGTGTTTAACACGTAAACAGATATCCATAATCTACTAGGACATTCACGTTCTCGCAAAAAAAAAAAAAAAAAAAAAAAAGTTGTCTCTTTTACAAGGTTGTTTAAGATAGAGACCCTGGGAGTGACCCCATCGGGAGAAAAGTCACCAGCAAGCTGCTTCAAGCCTTCTGCTCGCTGGCTCCTGCTGCAGCCTGGGGCGGGTGGGCTTATCTGAAGGAAGACAGACACTCTAAACAGTTTTTGAATTTTGCAGTGCCAGGGAGTCTTTCAAAATTGCATGCCATGGAGCGACACGTCTGGGAGCTCATGGCCAGAAGAACATGCAAGAAGTTATTTTAAAAAAAAATTCCAAGAATAGCAGTTTACGAAACCTTTCCTGGTTTCACAAATGTTTCAGTGCTGCGCTCTCGCGGGTCTCCACTTGCCCCTCCCATTCCAGGGGCACTTGTTCCACACTCTAATAAGTTATGGCTTAGAGGAGAAAAGCGGAGGAGGGGGCGGAGAGGGAGCCGTGGAAGGGTCTGGCTCAGGTCCCAGGAGTCCCACCTGGCCGTTTCGAAAAAAGCTGCTAGAACGCTCCAGCCTCGCGACACACCTGGGCAGCCAGGTAGACCAATGGGTCCCCCGGGTCCCAGCTCTGCAGGCCTTCTAGACAGGGCGCGAGCTCCGGGTCTTAGTTCCCGGGACCCCAGCTAAGCAAACCCTAGGTAGCAGAGCCCCAGGTAGCAGGCTGAGCTGCGTGCTCCCGGGGCCGCCGCACTTACTCTCCGAGTCGCTGAAGCCGCTGCTGTCGCTGACGCTGGCGCTGCTCCGCCGCTTCATGCGCTCCAGGTGCTCCTCGTAGTGGAAGTGGCGCTGGTGAAAGGGCGACGCGAAGTCAGCCAGCACCGCGTCGAACTCGCACAGCGCGTCCGTCAGGTCGGCGGCGGCCGCCGAGTCCAAGGCCGGGGCTGGGGCAGGGACAGCGAGCTCGGGGTCAGGGGATGGGGGCCCGGGTCGCCTCCGGGGACGACTCCCACGCGTGTGGCGGCTGTGAGCCGCGCTTATCCCGGTCATCTCGACCGCCCTCCCGGGGCGTCCTACTCGAGCCCACTGCACTGATAAGAAACCGCGCCTCCGCCGGGAGGCTGAAGCCCGGCTAGATGCTAATCAGCACGGTCCGCGCTTTCCCACGCGCGGCCGAGTCCCACACTCGCTCGCCCGGGGTGGGGGTGAGGCGCACCTGGCGGGGCGAGGGAGGCTGAGTCAGGATGAGCCTCACTCAAGTGTGGGGCTCGAGGCGACCTGGGGGCAGGGTCTCCCTGCCCAAGATAAGAGGGCGGGAGTGTAAAGGGATCACACCGGCCTCATTTCTAGGTCCCCCCAACTTCAGGGCTGGGCTTTGGAGAATCCGAACGCCTGTACTCACCTGCAGCCGCTGGGCTGCCCTGCACCGTGGGGGGCTTCATGGGGTGGCTGGGTTCGGCCCCCGCGAGGCGCTGGCGAGGACCGGGGCAACGCTCGCGCAGAGGCCAGACAGTGGGGTTCGTCCTCCGTGCACACCCGCGCTCGCTGCTCCTCCGCCCCACAGTTCTCACACTGGAGACCCGCTCCCGATCCGCGAGCTCTCGGCGGCCAGGAGGCGGGAGGCCCCGCGCTCTTATAGCCTCCGGGGCCGGGGCGGGCCGGGGGCGGGCTGGGGGCGGGGCCACCCGGCCCAGAGGCACCGCCCTCGCCACGCTCCCGCCTGGGAACCGCAGTGACGAGTTGTAGCCGGAGCCTGGGTTAC
>RJWM01022527.1:0-33947 GCA_004363535.1 Dasyprocta punctata | reverse complement strand
GGTACCCATTCTTCTAAGTACATTTGGAGAGATTCTTGCATATTATTGATGTTTTGTTGCCATGAAATATATGTTAGAAAACCTTGCTGGTTATCATTTAGAATTAAAGTCATTATGAATTAGTGAAAAGATAGTATTATATTTTTAAAGGAATTTAATGTCATATTCTCATCTCCTAAGTATTATGAAAATAACTATAGCATAGAAGCCTTTGACCCACCTTACTCAAGTAATTAAAAGAAGTATTATAATTTACGTGCAATGTTAACCGGTGTTTCTAAATGCCTGAACAAGTGTGTTCTCAAGTACTTAATACGTTTTCACTGAAAAAATAACCAAACAGGAATGGAATCGCTTGCAGAGAAGTGAAACTCCCATGTGATTTTACAGTAAATAACTTTTCCCTTCTTGTGATTTGTTTTTTGTTTTTATTACAGGCTTAGATGCCACAGGAACTTTCTTTGCTCGACATGCATCATTTCTTAAGGACCTTGATTTTACCATCATGACTTTCCTCTGGAATGAGAAATACGGTAATAAACTCAGCTCCATAGAGGGAAAGTCCCTGGAGTACTTCTGCGAGCCCACGTCGCTGAAGGAAGCGCGCTGTTTAATCTGGCTGCTGGAAGACCACAGGGAGAAGTTCCCCGCACTGCAGAGCGCTCTGGATGAGTTCTTTGACATAATGGGTATGTGGACCAAGTTTCATGCTATATCTAATCCTAGAGCAAAAAACAAAAAATCTGTGAAAGTATTTAAAAATACGAGTCTGTTGTCCAGGTGTGGTGGTGCAAGCCTGTAATCCCGGCACTTGGGAGGCTGAGGCAGGAGGAGCACCATGAGTTTTAGGCCAGCCTGGGTTACATAGTGAGACTCTGTTTCCAAACAAAATGAAAACAAACAAAAGAAAACTAGCTTATTTTAATGCTTAATAAAGAAAATTATGAAACTGGTTACAGTACATACAGTTTATTTGAAGAAGACAGTGATTGACAGTAGTGACGGCTGGGTAAGGGCGGTGACAGAAGGTGCTGGGGGCTTTGAAGGAAGGACTCACGCTGTGTCTCTTCCCATGAGAGGACAGGTTACATCTGCGTCATGTGTCTGAGTTTCTCATCAGCCTCCCTGTCCCGCACCCCACTTCTGACCGCACACCCAGCCCTGCTTTGTCCTGTTTTGTCCTGTTTTGCTCACGTATTTTCCCCAGAGCCCTTCCTGACCTTCCCTGGACCTCTGTCCTGAAGTCTTTACGACCCTGTCATGTTTGCTGCCGTTCCATTTCATTGTGGCTCCTGTAACACTGGGTTTCCGTTGTTTTTTTTGGGGGGGAGGCATTTTTTTTTTTGCCAATAGAACACAGGCTCCTGGACTGCCTTACACGTCGCTGTGTCCCGGCACCCTGGCGTGGATGGCACCCAGAAGGCACCCAGATCGTGCTGGGCTGTGTGCATCTGTGTAGTTGGTTTCCCATTTAGTCATTTTGCCCTTGACTTTTAAATTAAATTCATGTCAGCCCCAGATGAGGAATAGAACATAAGTTTGTGCTCCTAGTCGTTTCGAGGCTTTAGTTTATAGCATGGAAACACACAGTGTTTAGTTTCCTCACAGAACCTTCTATTTCTCCCTCCAGACAGCCGCTGTACTGTACTAAGGAAACAAGACCACGAAGTGCCGGTAAGCTGCTTGACCACTTGCAACCCTGTGTTCCACTTTACATTCGCTAGAAGCCCTGGGCCAGCGTTCGTTTACGTCTCCCATGGCACCCCAGCCAAATGGGGAGCACCTCTAGGTGATGTCACACTGTTCGCATTAGAAAGTCACTGCCGGGCTTCCTCTTGGAAGAGGAGCACCGAACTAGACAGTTTCCATAAAGATTCACAGCTAACACATGTTGACATTAGAAAGAGCAAAAGCGTTTCCCAGTCATTTCTTAGAACAAGAATAGAAGGTTATCTTTCGTGTTTAAAATTGTAATTGTTGCTCTAGAATTAAAACAGTCTACTTCAAGTAGCTCCATACTGAGTTCCAGCTAAGAGCAGTTCCGGAGATGGCTTTTAGTCTTTCTGAAGGTGAGAAATTCTTCAGTTGAGGAGCAGGATGAAATGGTGAGAGCAGCGTGACAGGAGTTTCCACAGAGAGAGACACTGCGGTGCCGGTGCAGGGGTCAGTCATTTACCCACAAACTCGTCTGCTCTCTCGGACGTAGCCCTGCTCAGTGTGGAGACCCAGTGCACCCCTGAGCGGGCAGAACGTGGCTTCTCCTGTGCGGCTGCCAGGCCTGGCCAGGTGCGGAAGGCCTGCTCAGCCTGGCACAGGGAATATCACAGAAACACTGCCATGGTGCATAGACAGGTTCCTCACAAGTCGGATTAAACACTGGAAATGAGATTGGAGTGTTGGGACAATTGTAGCTGTGTCACTAGGCACTGTTAACCTTGTTCTCTTTTCTTAGTGTAGGTCATGGCACTTGGGCTGATATACTATATAATACTATTTTTGCTAAACATTTTATGTACTTTTAACTTACAACTAGCCTATGGAAATCAATACGGTTCATGTTGATCTTTATCACGCTGTCAAGGGCTTAAGGATTTTTTTTTCCCCAATTTTTAGATAACTTCTACCAAGACCAAGAACAAAGGCAAGAAAAAGAAACAAAAAGATACAAAGGTATGAAATTCTGTATTGATTCTTGTCTGATCCTTATAAAGTAATTAGATACATATGAGTAGATGAGCAATAAACAATTCTTGAAACATTTAGTAGAGAAAGATTTTAAAGCTATTTGAATAGTTGCACATTTCAAGGAAATTCAGGTGCATTTTACATTTAATTAACTCTTTAAACAAACTTAATTTTTACTGTCATATATATTCTCCAGATATTGCTGAGTGAAAACATTGCAGATAATTTGTAGGACTATATATGGATGGCTGTAGAACAGGTATCCAGGAAAGCTTTCCAGTCTGGGAGGCCGGGTTGTCTGTTGACTCTACTCAACCTTGAGCGAGTTGACTTCCCTGGTCCCCATCTAAATAACAAGAATAATAGCGATATGCACTATTAACAGCTAGCGAAGTTATACTTACTAGGTAGTCAGTGCTTAATAATTGTTATGACTAAACTGAATTTCATAAGAAGATCAGAAGGCAGAATATCATCTGAAATAGTCACAGCAAAAACGATGAATTCCCATCGTCGTAGCATCCTCAGGATCAACAGGGTCCTTTCCTTCTTTTCACTGAGGACTCCGCCCAGGCCTGTGAGAGAAACAGGGTGTTGTTTAAGACTCATGGTTGGCTCTCTGGGCTCTGGTGTCTGTCCTGGGCCACAGGACTGTGGGCTGGGAGAGCAGGCGGTATTGGGACAGCCGCAGCTCGGGTGCCCCGCACAACTTCGCTTCACGTCTCCATCTGGAATGGGAGCGAACACCAGGTGACGTGCAGTTTTAGAGCTTTGCAAGCTGCCCTAAGTGTCTCTGGGAGCTTATTTCTGGATGTTAAAACTTGCATTATTCTGTGTTTCTGTTTGCAACAGAATTTGGATAGCTTTTATTTTTTTGTGTGTGGCACCGGGGATTGAACTCCTACCAGACAGGCACTTAAGCCACTGAGCCAAACTCCTGGGCCTAGTTTTTTGAGACAGGGTCACACTATGTAGCTCAAGCCAGCCTTGTGCTTGCGTTGTAGCCCAACCTTGCTTTGAACTCACAACGCTCTTCCTACCCCAGCCTCCCGTGGATAGGTTTTAAATATTGAAAGTTGACATGGTGTCTTTTCAATGTTAGTCATTTTCTTTCATGACGTTTTAAAGTAGAGAACCATTGTCATTTTTCTGTCTTTTAAACCAGCTGATGTTGATTGGGTCCGTAACAGCTTCACTAACACCAAATAATGAGACTTCCTCTTCAGGTCAAGATTCTAAGTAAGTATAATTTTCAAATATTTGCTTCCTTTTAACTCAGAAGTTTTTGCTTCATAAATCATGTTAATTTAATATACTACAAAATTTTATTTCCTTAACTTTCTAAAGATTTGCATTCATTGTGACAACTTCTGTGATCCATCTTGATTGATTTAATAGCATATCTTGCAGTTAAGAACTCAAAATAAGTTGCAAGACTGATGCTATTTATTCAGTAAATGTATACTGAGAACCTACTATGTGTGAGGTAATGTGGGAAAATCTTACAAAATACCTGGAAAGTAATCTTTAAAGTATTTGGTAAGGAGACTGTACCTCTGGTAAGTAACTAGCATTATTTTCTGTAATAGGAGAAAAGAAAATATTTTGGAGGATATATGTGATGTTGTGCCTTAACCTTTTATAGCACTGATTTTCAGCACCATCTGGTTGAAAATTTAAAGAAAAAAATAGATGTAAGAAATAGAACTAAGGAGGAGGAGTAATATTTTTATATTTTATTGCTTTGTGGGTCCAAAACCCCCAAAATGTTTTTTTTAATATAGTTCTTAAAAGAGTTATAAGAACAGTTAAAATTTCCAGTCATTTTCATTGATTCAGTGGAAGAGGTGTTTTAATAAGTTAGAATAGTAAGAGCTGATCTTAGTCCATTTGGGCTACTAAAACAATACGCTATAAACTGAGCGGCTTACAAATAACAGGAACTTGTTTGGCGCCTGGGAGACCAGGTCAGGGTGCCAGCACAGCCGTCATCGCTGAGGGCTGCGTGCGGGTTCATCGGTGCCGCCTGTCCACTGTGTCCTCACATGGCGGGGGGGGGGGGGGGGGGGGGGGACGGGGAGCAGGCTGCTTTCTGCAACCTCTGCCTAAAGGCACAGATGCCTTCATACGGTCTCTGCCTTATCACCTCCTGACACCCCCACCTTGGTGATTAGGGTTCACCCTAGGAAACTTGTGGGAACCGAAACAGACTAAGAGCGATACTTTGTACCAGGCTTACAGTGCATGAGCTCATCTGCTCAACTCATCTGCTCTAGCAGATAAAGGAGTCCTGTGATGTCTGCAGTATACTGCACTCACAGGCACAGGATACGTGAGTGCTTACCAAGACCAAAAACTTGGGAGAGAACCAGAATTTAAACCATACCGTGCTGGTTTCGGAGCCCACACTCAGAGTACTGCATCTTTTTAATTTTTAATTTTGTTTTTTATTAGTATATGTTTGCAGTACACAGAAATTACATTCAATAGTTAAAATAGTTGTACAAGGGCTGGGTGTTGGGCTCAGTGGCTTAGCACCTGCCTGACAGTCGTGAGGTTGTGAGTTCAATCCCTGGTACCGGGGCAGGGTGGGGGGAGATAGTTGTACTACTGATTTCTCTGAGGTCACTGGAAGGGGAACTTGTCTGCATTAAGTTTTCTGGTGGTACTTTTTTAAAACTTGAAGTCATCTAATATGTTCCATCGTTTTGTTTATTTCACTTAAGTATTTTTCTGGCCTACCCAGAAGCATATTATTCACTGAATGGTTTCTTAAAACAGCAGACGAAAAGGAGACCCCACTGGCCCATTCGCAGTACCTGAACACCTCCGGCAAGAAATAGAAGAGTTCGAAGCCCTCTACGAGCAGCAGCACGCTAACGAGTACGTAGGTGGCAGTAAGAGGCTGTGGGCAGTTAACCCGAAACAAAACACACCACTCTGTGAGCGAGCTGGGTGACGTTCCCGCATCTGTTCACGCGGAGGCTGCTAGTGCTTCAGTTTATGTCTCTTTCATTTATTAAAGGACTCCTGCATTGGCCTACCACCCCTGGAGAAAAAATATTTTTAAAGCCCTTCTTTCTGTTAACCAAAGTTAATTGAAAAAATTTAACTAATAAATTTAAAGACTAAGTGGTCATTGTTTCATCAGTTTGAGCTGCTTCTAGAAGATACTTTCTGCTTCTAAAATGCTCCTGTTACATATCCTGACAGAACTGATGAACAGGGCTTTCAAACATGATTTTTTTGTTTGTTTGTTTTGGTTTGGTTTTTGTTTCTTTGTTTTTTTTGAGACAGTGTCTCGCTATGCAGTTCAGGCTGGCCTTGAGCTCACTTTGTAGCCCAGGCTGGTCTCACACTCAAAACCATCCTCCTGCCTCCACCTCCCGAGTGCTGGGATTGCAGGTGTTTGCCACAATGCCCAGCTAAGAATACTCAACCTATACTTTTTTTTGGTACTGGGAATTGAACTCACAACCTTGTGCTTGCGAGGCAGGTGCTTACACTGCCAAGCTAAACCCCGAGCCCTCAAACATGATCTTTCTATCATAAACTCCAGGGTATTCATTTGCCAAAGAATAGTATGATTACTTGATCTTATTTTCCTTATGCTCATGCATGCACAAGCCCCTGAGGTCAATCTATAGCACCAAAGGGAGGAAAAAGAAATTGAGGGATCTGATCTCCATCATAAAATTAATCTAAAACCTAGCCGGATGCAGTGATGTAAGTTATGATCTCTTCGGTACTTAAGAGGCTGAGGCAGGAGGATCGCAAGTGTAATCCTACGTGGGCAACTTAGTGAGAGCCTGTCTCAAGAGAAAAAGTAAAAAGAGGGATGTGGCTCAGTAGAGCGCTCCTGGGTTTAATGCGTCTTCCCCCCACCCCCAGAAAAAGGCAAGAAAAGAAAAAGCCCTATTCTGAAAATCCTTTCACTCATCCATAGGAAGATTGGTTCTTCTGTTTGTCCTAAATTCCATCACTCTTACTTAGTCTAATTAATTGCCATAGGTCCCTGTTTTGTATTTTTTTCTTAGAATGCAGTGCTGTGCAAACCCTATTTCCAGAGCACTCCTGGGTGACAGTGTGGAAACAGCTACCTAACCATACTGTGCCTCTTAAAATATGCTAGAATTTGCTTCTGACACCCAAAACTAAAGCTGCAGTATGTAGTCTCAGCAACTTTTCTCTTAAAGAATTTATTGCCATTATAAATGGGAAGAAATTAAATTTATAAGAAAAAAGATTGATCTGTGTTTATTTCGAGATAGAATGTTTATCTTACAATAGCGGAAAACCAAGTAGTTACACGAAGTTATATCTCAAAACAAAATTCTTTATTTTGTAGTACTAGAGATCGAACACAAGGCCCTGACACTGAGCTGTGTCTTCAACCCTTTTTAAATTATCTGGCCCGGTGGGGTGCTACACACATGTCATCCCAGCCTGCAGGAGGCTGAGGCAAAAGGTTCGTCAGAGTTCAAGGCCAGCCTGGACTCAGTAGTGAATTCAGGGCCAGCCTGAACTGCACAGTGGCACTCTGTCTCAAAAGAAATTTTTTTTGCTGGATGTGGTGGCATACTCCTTCAATCCCAGCGCTCAGGAGGCTGAGGTAGGTGGAGTGTTGTGAGTTCCAGGCCAGCTTGGGCTGCAGCATGAGCAGGGCCAGCCTGAAGTACACATAGTGTGACCCTGCCTTGAAAAAAATAGGGCCAGGAGTTTGGCTCAGTGGCTTGAGTGCCTTCCTGGCAGGCGCAAGGTTGTGAGTTCAATCCCCGGTACCGCAAAAAAAAAAAAAAAGAGAGATTTTTTTTTTTTTTTTTTGAGGCAGGAGGATCGCTTTTGAGACAATGTGTCACTGCTGGGCTCAGAATTGCACTTCTCCTGCCTCAGCCTCTCAGAGTGCTGGGCTGCCAGGCATACTCCACCATGGCAGCAAGACATTATTCTTTGCATTTCAAAAGGAAACATATGAGGTTAATCATTTTTGTCCTGTGCATTTATCTGCTGGGGCTGCTGTACATAAGTTTTCTTTGGTGTCAAAGAAGTATTATTTTTAACTTTCTTTCTAAATAATGTGCTCTTCGTGGTGGCATTAACTCACTAAAAAAGCTCCACGGAAGACTTGCTCTTGAGAACATTGTCTTTGTGGTTCCTGGCTGGCGTGACTTTCGTGCTGGTTATGCTTTCAGTGTCACAGAGTGGGTTCACGGTGTGCTGAGACAGCAGCTCTCAGAGCCTGCTGCGTAAACAGGAAAGAAAATGCACCCCGAAATGCAGCGGACAAACCCAGTGCAGAGCTAAAGTCAGATGAAGGCGTCAGACCCCTTCCTATGGAACTGGGTCTGAGACTATTTTCCTAGCAGTAAAACTGTAATAAGTAGACTCGCTATATCCAAATTGAAATAGGGTTTTTACTTTATTTCTTCTCATTTAACATTTTTCTCGTTGATGGCTTTGAGGAAATGGGGTCCTAAAAAAATGTTCTTGCTTGTATTTTTTTACTTTTTTAAAAAATTTTTTCAGCAGTACTGGGGGTTGAACCTAGGACCTTTGCACTGAGGTTCGTCCCCAGGCCCTTTTTATTTTTCATTTCTATTTTGAGGCCGGATTTCACTAAGTTGCCCAGGCTCAGTGCTCCTTCCTCAGCCTCCTGGAGTGCGAGGGTTACAAATGCATCCCCACCCGGCTTACAAAATAACTTTTTGATTTTCCTTTGCTTTAAAAAAAAAAAGTTTTAAAAGATTCCTTTCCAAGAGTAAATATTTTTTGTTTATTGTATTTTTATCTTTATTGGTGGGGTGGGCATTACGATCAGTAAGAAGTGAATAGTATTTTGCTTTGAGAAAATAAACATTTTTATCTAACACGTACACGTATTTCTTTATAGTAACTCAAGTATGTGTCATTTTTTTCCAAGTCATTTGTCTCAGTACGTGGAGGAAACTGGCCCTGTGGAAATAGGAAACAGGATACTCACTGAAGAATATGAGTTTTTCCCAGAAGAAACTCGAAGAATTGTAGAAAAAAATGGAAGCTTAAAGCCTTTTCTCCTAGGATGTCCAAGTTTTGTTGTGATTGACAACTGTATTGCATTGAGAAAGGTTACATTACGGCTCAAGAAGAGAAGAAAGAAGAGAAACATGAAAGCAAAAGCAGAAGAGGCTTCAAAAATAGAAGAGTATTTACAAGCTAAGCCGTCGCCGAATCCAGCTGCCGGTGGCGCTCAACCAGATGGACAGCCCAAGCCGGCATCCGTCACCGCTTCGGCGCTAGCCCCGAAGGACGCGGAGCCCCAGCCTGCGTCTGCTGACCCTCCCAATCCTGTCTGTGAGGACAGAGAGCTCAAGTCTGGGCCTGAGAGCTCTTCCAGTCCGGTTTCTGAAGTCGAGAAGCCCGAAGGGGTCTCTTGCGATTCTGCCAAGTTACTGCCCAAGGCTGCCACACCAGCCTGCTGGGCTCAGTCACACACAGTCACGACCTTCTGTAGCTACCTGCCTTTCCAGGGGCCTGGCATCAGCCAGACCCCACCTGCGTACATGAACGTGCTGCCCAGCTCGCCCCAGTACACCAGTATCTACACGCCTCCGCCGCCGGCCGGCATCTCCTCTGAATACCAGCGGCAGAGGGCAGTGGTCCCCCTGATGCAGCCTCTCACCGCCAGTGACAGGGTGGAGCAGAATGGTTTTTCGTATTTTCAGGAGCCTAATCTGAACCCTGAGAAGGCTGCCAGTAAACTAGTCATCTCTGAAATGAAGATCCCTGAGGATTCTGGGGTAAGATCTGGGAAGTCACAGCGTGACCCGAGTGAGTCCCATGGAAGCGAGGGGCCCTTGGGGAGTCCTGACAGCAGATGTGAAGTCACCGCGGGAAGTGGCCCCCATGCACAAGAGGTTGCCGCACAGGTGAGACTTAAAGAGATCTTAGCACTGCAGTTAAGTTTTCCTCTTAGTTTTCCATTGCCACTGTTTTTAATAAAATCTCTTCAAATTTTTGGTTTTGCATTGGTTACTGAAGTTTTTACCCAAAAGTACTTTAAATATATGAACCCTTTTGTAGGGATAGGAGAGATAATTTTGCCAGAAAGAAGTTCTGGTCCCGTCAATAATATGTTGCCCTACCAGCCCCGTCCACCAGCTGAGAAGTGAGGTCAGCAGGTGGAGCCACCGAGTCACCTAGTAAGGTGCAGCACAGGGTGTCGGGAGCCTGGGTGCTCTCTGGAATACCCTCCTCTTGCCACGCACCCTGCCATGGTAGCAAGGGGGGCAGGCGGAAGCGGGGAGCAGGCAGGTGGTTCCCCAGAGAATCGAAAAAGGAGTCCAAGTGACGCACACCCGGCTTTTGCCAAAGCAGAGAAAGAATGGGACAGTTTAAAGAGAGGCAGCCGGACGGAGAGATAAGAGCCACCCGGAGGAGAGGAGTTCCTTCCGAGCACCCTGGGAACACGTTGAGCCCTTTCCAGTTGTCTGGACAGGCTGAGTTCACTGACTCCGTGTGAAGTTGGCCTTTTCTTCACGAAGTTTCTGTTTCCTAGGAAGCTTTGAAACGTGTATAAGAGCACCGAACCAGTGGCATTTCAGTTATGACTAGTGCTAAATGATAACTTTTCCTAATGGAAATATTGATAGAAAGCATGGAACATAATTTAATCTGAAAACAAACCTTGAAAACATTGTAGACATGTTTTAAAATGTTACTCACTTCCCTGGAACAACCAAGGTAATTAAAACGTTCTGTCCTATAGGTGTCTCCCACCCTAAAACACCAAGAAGTCAATACCGAACCATATGGTCCTTTTGAGGTGCAGCAGGTGAGTCATAACTGTATGGAACTGTTTGAAGATTTAATTGGCATTAACTTAGACAGGAGTGATGAATTACATCTATTTTGGAGTCAGCTGCTTCCATATAAAGTTATGATGGAAGAGAAACTTTAGTATTTGTATTATTGAAATTTGAGGAGAGGAGGCAAAGGAGAAGGTAAGTTTTTTCTAGCATATTTATTTCAAAGTGTAATGGCTTTATTTTAATTTGTATAATGATCATGTTTTAACTTATACATAAACTTACCTACATGAATGATACAGAAAAATATTATAAAAACCCTTAATACTTTATGAAAGATTCAACTAGAAAATCTACCTAGGTGTCAGGGATACAGCGCAGCAGCCCAGCACCTGCCTGGCAAACATGAGGTCATGAGTTCAATTCCCATTACCAAAAAAAAAAAAATCTATATAATGTACTTTGTTAGTATAAAAATTATTTAATGTGCTTTGTTAATACAAAAGGTATTTGTATAGTTGATGAAAAGACAGAGGAAAAATTCAAGTTTTTTTTTTTTTACTAAACCAGTAGTAAAATGAGAATTGGTGAATATCTCTCAGCATATTGGTGGCTTTTGCTATTAAGCCAGAAGCCATTATCCTGTTTAAATTGAAGCATCACTGTTAACGTTTATTGTTACTCTGAAGATATTAACTGATGCAATTGGATGTGAAAAAGCATAAAAGTAAAAAGGACGTATCATTATTTATAGAGGTTAAAACTGTGTACCTGGAAAATCCAAACTGATCAGCTGAAAATCCACACTGGAATAAAAAAATTCAGAAAGGTGACTGGATATAAAAGAAATACCTTTCCATATAATACAGCAACTTGTTAAAAAGGATATTAAAAGACAAGAGTCATTTTTTAAAAAGTAACAAAATGATAAACTACTTAAATCTATGTAAAGAAAGCTTTAAAACACTAAAGATGCACAGAAGACTTGTATGAAAGGCGTTCGTGTGCTTGGCCTGGAGGACCTACGGTAATAAAGAGATGGGCTTCCCTAGCTTGTTTTCAGTGTAGCACAATCCCACTGCACACGTGAACAAGTTGTTGAGTAGTGTAACAAATTCCTTCGCCATCCGGCGGCCTAGAAGAATGACCAGTATTTATGGTCTCACTTTCCTCTCAGTCAGGAGTTGAGGAGCAGGCTCCTGGGGTGGTTCCGAGACCCTCCCAAGGTCAGGGTTCCCACGGTGGTGCTGACCAGGGCATAGTCACCTGCAGGGAACGGGGCTGGTGGCCCTGCTCCAGGACGGCTCACTCACATGCTGGCAAGGTGGTACTGGCAGGTGGCGGGAGGCTGCACTTGGCGCCCTGCAGATCTCCACATACATAGCACAGTGGCTTCTAGCACAGTGGCTTCCAGGACTCTCTGGGGAGGTCAGGGTCCATCGTTTCCTGTGTATTCTACTGGCCACGTGGAGCAGGGCAACAGTGACGCACGTGCAGTAGGAGAGGTTAAACACAAGGCTGTGAGGACCGAGGGGCTAGGCTCTCGGGGCCTACTTTGGAGGCTAGCCACTGCATAGGATTTGTTTGGAACTAGACAAATTGGTACTGAACTTCCTGTGTGGAGGCCAGTACAACGATTGTAATCCCGGCTCCTCAGGAGACTGAGGCAGGAGGATTGCCAGTGTGAGTTCAGCCTGGGCCACTTAGCTACCCTGTCTCAAAATAAAGATGGCTGAGGTTGTAGTTACGGGTAGGGCATTTTCCTAGCATGGATGAGGTTCTAGTTTCCATCCCCACAACAGAAAAAAAACATATTCCCACGTAGAAAAATCTTGACTATCAAGAATGGAATGGCCAGGTGTGACAGCTCATGCCTGTAATCAACCAGCACTTGGGAGGCTAAGGCAGGAGGATTGCTATGAGTTCAGGGCCAGCCTGAAATACAGAGTAAGACCCTGTCTCAAAAAAATAAGAATGGAATGGCCAGGGAAAATAAACTCTAAGAAAGGGAATTATGCAACTAAATAGTGAAGCACAAAATCAGTCTTCTTATCACATAAATAAGAGCCCATTGAAAGAGAAGAATATAGAAACTTAAACAAGATAAGTTAAAAGTGAATGAAAAAGTAGATTATTAGATACATAGTGGTAGGAGAAATGGGCTGTCATCCAGAAAATCATTTTGAGTTCCTACTTGACTTTTTTTACTAAAATAAACTCCAAGCAGATCAGAGATTTAAAGACAGAGAAAAAGACCCATAAATTTATCCAGGAAAATAAAGTAATTTTCCCCCATAAGATCAGCAAGCAGGCCCGGGAATGTAACTTAGTGGTTTAAGTGCCTGCCTGGCAAAACGCAAGGTCCTGAGTTCAATTCCTGGAACCAAAAAAACAAAAAAAGATCAGTAAGCAGTGTGACAAAAATGTGTGTTTATGTACACGTGCATACACACAAGGATGAGGTAATATAGCATTTATGTGTGTAAGAAATACATATGTACACACGTCAAAACACATGACAGATCTGTAAAGTTATTTGCGGCATGGTGTATATAGACAATTTCCTTCATATATAATGGGAAGGGGAGGGAATAAACAACGCACAGTAAAAGGAATAGATGATTTTTAAATAAATGAAAAAACTACCCAGCCCTACCTAAATAAGAAAATGTGTTACTGAAAGAAAGTAAATGAAAATTTCTGGGAAAGGCAGTGTGGAGTTTGTCTGCACTCATTGATGTGTGTAGAAACCATTGAACGAGGATGTTTGTTTTTATGTTTTGTCTGTATTTGTAGTCACAAAAAATTAAACCCAATTTAAATATCTGTCAGGAATGGGCTAAATTATGGTATATCCATTTAGGGAAATACTGCACTGTCATTAACAAGGAAGCAGTTGCATAATTACTGCTAGGAAATGATGTACCAAGACCCAAATATAGTGAAAAAGGAAGAGGTAATGTTAGGACTTTGCATTGCCTGGTACTATTTGAAAAATGGCTTTATGGTTTTAACCATCTGTAATATAGAGCCCTTAAATATTTCAAATAAATATTACTTAAAATTATGAGCAATAGCAAATCACCTAAAGTCATCTCACCTATGTTAATGGGTACAGTCTTCTAGGTCTTACCAACGTGCACATCTGAGGAAGCAAGGCAGTTAACAGGTGGGGTCATACCAAGCAAGCTATATTTGAAATTTGTAGTCTTTGATGAATATATTTTAGTGGATTTTTAGTAAATTTCTACTACTCCATGAACTCAGATTCACACCATCATTTAAAATGTATACTGGGTATTCTGTTGTGAATGCACGATCATTTTTTATTGTTGAACAGTTAGATCATGTCAGCTTTTTGCATCGATTGTGCTTGTGAACACTTCTGGCTATGAGTAGTGTGTACCGAGTAGAGCACCTGGTATTGAGTTCTTATGTTGATCTGGCTGCAAACCACGTAGTTGTGCTATTTAACCAGTCAGCACTTGTCACCCTGCAATAACTGTTTTCCATCACACCCAGGCGTGCTGGTGCACATTCTGGGAGGCTGAGGCAAGAGACTGCAAATTGGAGCCCAGCCTGGACAACGTAGCAACCTGGCAAGATCCTGTCTCAAAATACAAACAGCCTAGGGATGAAGATGCGTTCTTTTCCTCCACCACGTTGGGAGCCTTCCCGAACGCTTTCTTAAATGAGCCTTGGTTTCAGGACTTGCCCACCAGGCTAGCTGATCACTAGCTTCTTGACTAATGAAACTTACATTTGAATCCCAGTGCTGCTGCTCTCTGCCAGGACTTTCAGAAGTTACCTCACCCACCTAACCCCTGTGTTTCTGACCTGTCAAAAGCAAAAATAATGTGTTTCTCACAGAAACATGATAAAGTTTAAATGTAGTAATTTTTTTTTTCTTTTTTTTGGCAGCACTGGGGATCGAACTCAGCCTCACGCCTGCCAGACAGGCGCTTAAGCCACCGAGCCAAACTCCCAGCCCTAGTTTTCTGAGGCAGGGTCGCACTATGTAGCTCAGGCCGGCCTTGCACTAGTGTTGTAGCCCAAGCCGGCCTCAAACTCACAACGCTCCTCCTACCTCAGCATCCCGAGTACTGGGATTAAAGGGGTACGCCACCACACCCGGCTTAAAGGCAGTAATGTAAAGGTAGCATTTAACTTGCTGCCCAGCTTCGTTAGTGATTTGGGGTATAACTTAATTTATAATACCAGGTTGCTAGTCACTTTGATCCTTTTGCCAAATTGAGAATGCAAACAAAGAGTGGGATCTTAGATCAGAAAGTCTTGCTCATGGGTCATAGTAAGGTTGAACCTGAACTCTATTCGCAGTGCTAAATTCTCCGGCTGGACAGGCATCAGCTGAGCCTCTCCGAGGCACGCCGGTGTCTGACAGCCCTGACCAGGGTCACAGTCTCCTAGTAACCCTTAGAATTTTGCATATTTGATTCCTTGCTTTGGAAGGATGCTCCGTTGCTGGGGGTACAGGAGATGAGGGGACGGCCCAGACTTGTGCCACTGGGAGAGATCTCCGTGCCCTGGCTGCCGCAGGAGGGTGGTGCCAGCAGCAAGGAAAAGTCTCTGGCATCTCCTCCTTCAGACCCAAATGTGTGGTTCCCACAGGCCTAGTTGCTTAAAAGGGTTTTTTAAAAGGCTTGCATGAGTGATGTGTATTGTTTGCCAGCCTTTTGTATTGCAGTATGATTTCTGGGTTTTTGTTTTTAAGCTGGTATAAGACACAGATAACTGAAAGCAATTCATTGATGACAGTTTCTTTTTGAAATAACCAGCAATTATCTGTATAAAACATTTAAAAGAAGAGTCAAAGATAATATGTTCTATTTATATATAAAATATGTATAGTATGAGCAACTTCTAAAACCTAACAGTTCCTGATGTTAATTGTAGAGAGTAACATTCAATGAAACTATTGATCTAGTTAGTGTTGAATCCTACTAAAACAAATATTCACAACTGATTATGGTACAGATTGAAAAGTTTCATTATCAATTAATTAATTTATTTATTTATTTGTTTAGTGGCACCAGGGATCAAACTAACAACCTCACGCTTGCCCAGCAGGCATGTAAGCCACTGAACCAAACTCCCAACCCTAGTTTTTTGAGACAGGGTTGCACTATGTAGCTCAGGCTGGCCTTGCTCATGTTGTAGCCCAAGCCAGCCTCGAACTCACAACGCTCCGCCTACCTCAGCTTTCCAAGTGCTGGAATTAAAAGCGTGTGCCACCACGCCCAGCTCATTATTAATTTAAATGATATGAATAATTGTGTGGTTGTTTTGTTTTGTGTTTTGGTACCAGGGATCAAGCTCAGGACCTCGCACTTGCCAGGCAAGCACTTGCACCACTGAGCTAAATCCCCAGCCCCGAATAATTGTGTTTTGAAAAGAGCTAGCTCTGGTGAACTATGTTTAGGGGTTTTAATTCCTGAACTGTTAGGACATTTCCCTTGTAAAATTTCATCTCTCTTTCATTCTCTTCATTTAAGAAGCAATTCATAAGTAGCCATGTTAAATGAGTTTTCAATTTACTTCTAGGGGGATATTTCAGAGATCGAAAAGGAGTACTATGCCTTACAAAAGCAACTTAAGGAAGCATGTGACGATTATGAGCAGATGAAGCTCAAGAGCTTGGAAGAGGCCAGGGACCTGGAAGAAAAGCTGAAAAAGCATCTAGAAGAAAACAAGGTGACCCTGTCTGAAGCTGTCTTTAATTGCATGTGGCATAAGCTAGAGCAACCAAGTTCTTGTGAGCCTCAGTTAGCTAAAGCTGCACTGTTGGTTAAACAAATCTTTCTCAAATTTCTCTAAAACATATTGAAGCAATGGTGTTGCTGCACATTGCTTTTGAGCAAAGGGCTATAAACCAGAGTTTTCCTTTATCTATTATTTAGTTTGCCTACTTAACTAAAACTCTTTCTCTCGTGACTGAGTTCCAAGTTACATTCCCATCAGTACTGAGCGGCAGTCTCTTGGCAGAGGTTCTGACCATGAGTCCTGAGGCCAGACTCAGGACCCAGACCCCAGCCGGGTTCTGTTCTAACAGCTCCGCTCTTGGGCACATCACTTCACTTCTCTGTGCTGTAGTTGCTTGTCTGGAAAATGTGGGTGATGATGGCTCAGACTTCATGGGTTTAGCTTACCACCTGCACAGAGCCTGAAGCTGCCTGGTGTGCTGGAGTGGACACAGTAGTGTGGGGAGGCTCAGTTGCCGCTACTGTAACTATTACTGTCGTTACCCTGGCTTCCCTTACTCCTGAGGCAGTGCGAAGGTAATTGCTGCAGCCTGAGACGCACTAGGACTGTCATCCAGAGGATCTGCTTTGAATCTGCGGATCTTGACTTTTGTTAGTTGAGATTGACCAGGGCACTAGTACCAGTTACAGGCAAGGCCGCACTGAATTAATGAGACAGTAGAATTATAGATGTGAGAAAATGATACTGTTTCTTTTTTTAAAAAAACTGCTGTCTTGCCGGGCATGGTGGCTCACACCTTTAATCCCAGCACTCAGGAGGCTGAGGCAGGAGAATCGTTGCGAGTTCGAGACCAGCCTTGGCTACAAAGTGAGTTCAAGGCCAGCCTGAACTGCATAGTGAGACCCTGTCTCAAAAAATAGGGCTGGGGATTTAACTCAGTGGCTTAAGTGCCTGCCTGGCAGGCGTAAGGTTGTGAGTTCGATCCCTGATACAAAAATAAAAAAATAAACAACTGCTGTCTTCTATTCAGAAAGGTAGCAAAAAATTTTTTTCATATATATTTATGTACATACACATATGAATATTTTTTAAAAGGAAGAATTCATTCCAGAAGTCTGGATCAATAGCTGGAATAACATTAAATCATAAAAAATGACCTTTGGTGGGGCCTTAGTCAAGCTAGTCATTTTTTTGAAATTTAGCTAAATTGGAAGGAAAGGGTCAGTGTGCAAAGAGGCTGTCGTATCTTTCCCCAGGACTTGTTCACACTTAGGATGAGACGTGGTGGGGGGGTCAGAGAATGGGAAGAGTTATATGGAACCAAAGATATTTTTTACTCAGTTACCTGCTTAGAAGGGAGGAAATACACTTAAAACAAACAGACAAAGAAAAACCCACCCCGCACAGGATGCACAGGACGCAGGTGCGAATAAACATGAAGTCTCCAGCCAGCTTCTGTCTCGTAGCAAGGACCCTGCTCGCTCCCTGTCCCCCTACACTGTGAAACCTGCTTCTGACCCAGAGGGAACATTCACTGAGTGCTAAGCGTGTGCCAGGCACCGAGGACTACAGAAGGCATCGCGGGAAAGGTGCGGAGGGCAGTGCTGTGGTCACTCAGTAGATCAAGCTACTCCTTGCCGTTGTGACATATCTGTCAGGGAGAAAGGGAGGCCCAGCCAAGCAGAATGTCGGTGTGGACTTCTGTTGCTTTGAGATTTGCTTCTAGTAAATCCAGATGGCCATGCCTACCACCAGGCCGGTTCTGTGAGTGACAAGGCAGACTTTGGTGAATGAATTTTCTTTCCGGCTTTGTAAACTGGCGGTCTCGGTGCTGTATCTGTGCAGTTCGTCAGGGTTCCATTATCTGTGGGCTGGATCAGGAAGCTTACGGGACAGAAAGCAACCTGAGAGGAAGGAACGGCTCTGGCTCTGCTCTCTGGCCCTGGGCTTCTTACCTTCCTACACTTCTGGTCTGCTAGATGTGGAGTGGGAATGCAGTTAATGTTTAAATTTTAAAAACATTACAGTAAAATACGTTCCCATTAACCCTCTTAAGCTGCACTTATGCCATGTTCTTCCCACTTCCTGAAGCAGTTCTTAAAGTCCTCTTTTGGGGCTGTCTTTGTAAGGTGTGATCAAAAATGTGATGACTGCTCCTGCTGTATGCCATCTGGCAGAAAGGCGGGCGCGTAAAAAAATGACAGTGTGTCCTCGCCCATCTTAGTCACCAGGTCTGGCCCTGTGCGGCTTTGAGCTCTTCCCCGAAGTCAAGTGACTGTGAAGGGTTAACATTTTGAATCAGGACAGGAGATTGAGCTAGCCACGAAGGCACAACTGGAGACCTTCACGGAGGAGGACTCCAGAGCTGCTTCAGAAAGTGGCGAGAAAAGTGGGATGAGCGTGCTCAAAGCAAGGGACATGAGGGAGATTAATGCAGTGCGTTCTTTAGTGCAATAAATTTTTTTAAATTTAAAATTTCGCTGGAGTTTTTGATCCCACCCTAAGTGGCTGTACTCTGGTATAATCAATCCGGGTTTTAATGAGACAATTCTTCGGTCTCTCAAAGTACAGGCTTGATGCATCTTGAGACTTTCCTGGTGAAAGTTTCCTTTCAAGATAAACTGCCCATCTGAGTCCCTTGACTTCTGTCCACACAAAAGGAGATAGGACTCAGCGATAGCCACTTCCTTATTACTCATGTATCAGCTATGTAATTAAAGGGTGTTCGGTATAAACAGCAAGTGAGCACGTGCCATGCTTTCACTGCCGGAGCCGTCTGTGCACACTCACGTGTTTGTAATACTTTGTGCCTTTTGTAACCTGAGCTCCCTGAGGCACTCGTTGCCAAGTAGGTTCTCAGGCCCCAGCATAACCTCGGGTTGCACCTCATCTCCCAGCCGAGAGCCAGGTCCCAGTGAGATCATAGGCTCCAAGTGGAAACAAGACTGGCGCGGTTGGCTCGGCTGCCGGTAGCAAGACCAGCATTCCACATTGGTCCTGGTTGTAGAACTGAGCCAGGTGCAATACCAGATTTATAAAGGAGTAGGCACAGGAGTCACGCAGGTCACAGTGATGACTTGACACATTCAGCACCAGCAAGGTTTTAGCAAGGAAAATGTGGGTAGGACCTATTTCCAGGCTAAAAGTGTCACTGGACTGTCGTTGAACCTCACCTGGGGACTGGAGGCCTCTGCCTTTTGCAGCCTCCGAAGTCAGGAGTCCCAGTAGGTTTGGTTTAGGGTGTGTTGTCCTCTGTCAGGGTGAGGCCCTGTGTTTCTGTCACTGTGGCCTTGTCCTCAGTAACCTGGGCACATTGGCACCTAAGCAGGAAGTGAAAGCGGCAGGAAACATGGGAAGGGAGAAGTTGCAGCCTTCCCTAGAGCGGGTCTGTCCATCCCGCGGCCCACATGCGGCCCTGGACAGCTAGGATTGTCGATTGTAGATTTTTAAGATTATTGATTTCTTGTGATTTTTGTTTTCATGACTTGATTGTGCAGTGCTTGAGCTCAGACCCACCCCACTGGTGACAGGAACACCCTGTAGGGAGGGCACGGTGCGTTGCTGCCACCTCCTTCTGCGTCCCCTGCACAGTCAACCAGGGCTACCTGTGTCAGATGCCGGGCAATAGGACACAGCAGGTACCGATGCAGGTGTTTGAGCCTGCGTGGCCGCGTGCCTGTGCGGATGGCCACTTGTCATTACTAGACATTTACGTTTTCTTACTGAAGTTTTAAATTTGGGCTTGTGTTACTTAGTAAAATAATTTGGTAAGTTAAACTATTAAAATGGAACTTCCGTTGCTGATCCCTACTCTATTTTATATGCAGCCCAAAACAATTGCTGTTTGCGCAGTGCGCTGTGAACCGCCTGGAGCAGCCAGGAGTGAGGGTTTCCTTAGGCGCCGTTGACGTGCCTGGGACCGCAGACTGGAGACCGCTTAACATGTTGCTGTTGGTTGTTTCTTATGAACAGCGTCCTGATTAACTGGTTCACATTTAAATTCATCGTTAGAAATACTAATAGATGAGAGCATTTTCCTTATGTGACTGCTGCTGTTTATACCAAGCATATGGCCCATCCAAACCCCTGGCTGCCACTGACTGGATGGTTCAAAAAGCACCTAAAACTCACAGAGTATTTGTCAGTTGGGACATTTTATAAAGCTGCAGCTGCATTCCGGAGCTGCCTACAGGGCCAGGGGATCCAGTGGCATCGAACCCCACCCTCCTGGGAAAGGGGGCCGAGTTTTGCTTCTGGGTCACACCGCCTGAAACCCTGGCCGGCACGCAGCCCAGATGCGCTTAATGAGCACCCAGAGGAATCCCATTTGTAGTTTTAAAAACAGCCAAAAGCTCCAGGCTGTGCCGCGTGAACTGTGTGCCGGCTCCCTGCACTCAGGCAGCCCTGATGGGCGAGTTGAGCAGCTTTTCCTGTCGCCAGCACACTTGGTACTCAGGACACGGATGTGCGGTGCGGGAGCCCGGGCTGGCTGAGCCACAGCATGAGTCACTGCGAAAGCCAGGACGCTGTCACCACTCCGGTCTTTCGGGTTTTTTTTTTTTTTTAAGTCAGTCTCTTCATTTATTTAAGTACTTTCTAAAAGTACTTTTTTTTTTTTTAGGTCTCAGAGACAGAATTAGATTGGTTCATCCAAGACTTGGAAAGAGAAGTTACAAAATGGGAACAAGAGAAAAAAGAAATCCAAGACAGACTAAAAGCAATGAAGAAGAAAATTAAAAAGGTTTTGAACACCAGTGAGACGTAAGTGACAATTCAAAGGCAATAATTTTTTTTTAATATTCTGAGGTTTTGTGGTTGTTTTCATATTTCTTCTGGTTAAATTCAAATTATATCAAGTAAAAATTGATAGATAAAGCTTTTACGTTGTTTTTATCTCATTTTCAAAAGCATCCAATGACTGTCTCACCTAAAACATTCTAAGCTGAGCAGGTGTTCAGTGAATCCCATCCAAGGGGAGTGGCCCAGGCAGCAAAAGACTGGTTTGTTTGTTTCTTTCTTTCTTTCTTTCTTTTTTAAAGAGAATAAAACCAAGCAAAATTAAACAGAGTAAAGTCAATCAAAACAAACCAGTATAAGCGACACAGGACTTCAAGACAATAGGAAATCAACAATGGTTACCACAATGTCTATTGTTGTCTTCAAAATAGCTGCAGATACCTTCAGACATAATAAAAATCAAACAAAACAGAACAGAGTAGAGCCAATAAAAACAAAACAATGAATGCAATACAGGCCTTCAAAATAAGGTAATAGGAAATCCAAAATGGCTTCCATAATGTATCTTGTTATCTTCAAAATAGCTGCCCATGCCTTCAGATACAACAAAATCAAACAAGACTAAACAGAATAAAGCCCAACCAAACAAAACAATGAGAATGATGTAGGATTTTGAAACAAGATAGTGGGGAATTAACAGTGGCCACCACCTTCAGAAGGAGATCCCCCCCATAGATGCTACAATGCATATTGTTATCCTCTGATAACAGATGATCAGACTACTGGCTTTAGACCTGCAAAGTCAGTGAAACACTAAACAGTACAAGCATTAAGTTGTATTTTACCTCATTAGCTATCATCACAGCCGGTTGCTTATGGGGGTTGGGCTGGACTGGTTTCTTTCCAATCTGAGCCTCACCCCCCACTGCAAACATGATCTTTTACCTTCGTTTCCTTACAGGTAAAATAAGGGAGTTGAGGGTATATCGAAGATACTTTATTCATGCATTGATCCTAAGTCTTTAAATGATTAAAATTTGACCTGATGACATGAAGAAGTGGCTAACACATGCAGACCTGGCGTAACTGTCAGTGGGCCGAGCGTCTCTTAAGGCCCTCGGGGATCCACGCCTGACCCCCTCTGCCTCCGAGCAGTGTGACGCCACGTGCCCCCCAGCCCAACCCTTGTCCGCCTGTGGGTGTCAGCATCTGCTTGCTTGGCGGCCGGCCGGAAGCCCCGTGATCGTGCTCAGTGGCTGCCCGGGGCAGCTGTCCCCTCTGTGCCGACCCTGGCAGAGCTCAGCCTCACCCTCCCCATTATCTCCAGCGTCTCCTCATCTCTTATCTATGTGACCCTTCTGCGCGCTGTCGAGCGTGGCAGGCAGCTTTGTGATGGTCAGGGGCTCCCGAAGGTGCAGCCCTGGTAAAGGTCAGGCTCCAAACTGTCCAGGCATCACTCCTGCCACGTTCGCTTGCTAACATGAGTCTCAGGCCGCATACAGATGCAGCAGCATGAGAAGGGGGAAGGGGCAGGCGTGGACTATAATCCCAGCACTCAGGAAACTAGAATTTGAGATCCTTCTGCCTCAGCCTCCCAAAGCTGGAGGTAGAAGCATGTGCCACCACACCCAGCTTGTCATGTCATTTTGATTATGGACAAAGTAGTTTTATTAGTAGAATGTGTTTATGGAAACAGTAGTGTCTATAAAGCTCTCAGTATTTATAGACATCCTACTTTAATTATGTTACTACAAGTGTGGGAATGGAGCAGGGCGTGTGACACACACCTGTAATCCCAGCATTTGGAGAAGCTGAGACAGGAGGATCCCAAATTTGAGCCCACCTGGGAGATTAAGCAGCTTCCTTCCTGAGACCCTGTCTCAAAATGAAAAACACAAAAAGACTTGAGGACGTGGTGCAGTTTCATGAGTTCAGTCCTGCGTACCTTGAAAAAAGAGTGGAAACATTTTTATATTTTATGTTTTTCTGTGTTCACCTCAGACATACTGTCTAACTAAGTTAGAGTAAAGCCTCAAGATCTTTTTGGATCCGTTCCTTATAGAAGCACAAAGGCTGTGAGGAAGGATTTCTTTGGATTTCATTGGTGTCTACACTTTTTATCTCACGTATCCATTAAGAAATGACTCAGACTCAGAGTCTCACTCCTGATTGGGTCAGTGGCCCTGTCCAGAGGTGGCTCTGAGAGGTGCCGGGGTCACATGGTGTTGAGGACTTGGGGGAAGGAGGGAGCACGGTCCTGAGGAGGCAGAGCGGTCGTCCAGCTGGCCTGTGTTTGGGGTCAGTAAGTAGTGGTGACTGCACAGTGTGTGAGGGTGACCGCCGCCTTCCAGTGTCCTGGGGCTGTCGGGGTAGGCCAATGTGTGCGGGCGAGTCTCAGGCTGAGGTGAGGTGTCAGAGACCGGGTCCACCCTGACAATACCCACGTGTTCCTGTTTGAGAACTGCTGCCCACGCCAAGGGCCCTGCCGCCAAGCCGGGCACTGCCAGGTGGAAGGCGTCTGAGGCGCAGCTCCCCCGGGTGGGGCGGCCCGCAGGCCGTGCCGTGGGGTGAAGAGCTGCCTGCCCTCCAGGGCCGAGGAGATTCCCCAGCCCTGCAGGACTTCGAGTTCTGTGCCTGTGTAGGAGATACTAGAAAGGAAACAAAACACAGAATGTGGGACGTTCAAGAAATGCTTATTCGGATGTGGGTGCATTTTACTGTGTACAGTTGTACTGAAAAAATGTGAATATTATTTTAAAATTTGGTGACTGTTTTTATAGGTCCACCCAGAAAACTGATGGAGTGGATAAGGAATACGAATTACATCTGGATCAGTCCCTTGAAAACAGGTAAATTAAACTTTAATTTACTTTAATATTTTACAGTCTTCCAATCAGAGATAACCACACTAGACTTCTGAATACATTGTTACTTTACCTATTTCTTTTTTTTTTTTTTTTTTTTTTTTTTGGTACCAGGAATTGAATTCAGGACCTTGCACCTGCCAGGCAGGCACTGTGCCACTGAGCTACATCCCTGGCCCTTATTTACTTCTTTGAAATAATTATGTATTTAATTTGTTGATTTCATTTTAAACCAATATTTAAACATATTTAAGCATTTTCATTTTACCTTGTTTCTGCTTTTATTTTCCATTGTCTGCATCAAATATCCTGAATTTATTGTTGTCAGTTATTCCCTTTATTTTCCTGAATTAACTTGAAACTAAAAATGTATCTGAGAAATTTTCCCTCAGGCTGGGAGGTGCGGGGCTCGGTGGCAGCAGCCCTTGCTGGCGTGGAGGGTGCACCGTGGGGTCCATTCCCAGCACTGCCCCCACAAAAAGCAGAGAGAGAAGCCTTCGTTTTAATGATGGTTTGTTGTGCTTGTTGCTGTGTAATTATTGTTTCATTAAGGAGCTTTTATCCTGGGCCTGTGAAGAGTTTCCTTTTAATCTTTACAAGTGGACATTATATGTTTTCACATCCTGGTCACCAGAGGACCAGTGGGAAACAGTTTCATCTTGCTTTTCTCATTTAATATTTTTCCATACATACATTTTCATTCTCCTACTGGTTCATGACCTTCTGTTTTTTAGTTGCCCCTTTATTGAACATTTTGTTTTGTTTCCATTTTTTATCTGTTTTAAAAGTATGAGCACGAGCTGGGTGTAGTGGTGCATGCCTGTAATCCCAGCACTTGGGAGGCTGAGGCAAGAGGATCACCATGAGTTTGACATTAACCTGGGCTATATAATGAAAAAAAAAATTGTAACTGTGAATAGCTTTGCACAAATCACTTCTTTCTGTTGGATCACTTCCTTTTCAATATCGAATTTCTAGCTCCAAAGCGGAGTGTTACTTTATAAAGTTTGCTCAGGATAGCCAGATTGCACTCCACCTACCCTCCAATCTGTGAACTGGTGTGGAGCCCTCTTCCATTTCTCAGCAGCCCACTGCACGCTCCCCATTGATTCCATGTCTTTCAACCATTTATGGGGCACAGAGAGCACGCCCATTATCGTGTGTCCCGTGACCCGCCAAGGCAGGAAGTGGGTCTAGAATGGATGGTGTCAGGACACGCTCTCAAAGCCAGCCTGGCTTGCAGCCTTTGTACTTTCACTGGCTCGATTGTATTTTCAAGTTTGTTTTATCTTTTAACATTTGCAGTAACACATTTACAAACGAGAAGATGAAAATGGAAGACGGTATAAAGAAAGGGAAAGAACTGTACGAAGAAAGTCACCAGAGGGCTCTGGTTGCAGAGGTGAGGCCATTCATTTGCTTCGTGTTCCTTTAGTTACACAGGAGGAGAGCGCTGTTACTGAAAAGGGTGGCCGTAAGGGATACCCTGCCATCCTAAATAACCGTGCGTTCCCCTTGCCTATATATTGGGGACCTGGCCAAGATCCCCAGTCTCCCACAGAAGTACAGTGAAGGCTGAAATAAATGAGACAAGTGGTATGATTTTAGGGCTCCGGGAGGATCAAAACCCTCTAGCAGAGTTCGAGACTCTGGGGGCTGAGACAAAGAGCTTCTCTGGGCAGCCCATATTTATAAGGTCTTCCAAAAAAAAAAAAAGGAGGTGGAATACCAAGGAAAGGAAAGGGTGGAATCTGAGCAGGACCTGGAGGGTCACCTTAACGATTTCTCTAAGTGGTATTTTATGCTAATTTAAAAGAGCTGTTTTATCTTCACAATAACATTTGTGGTAGGAAATAGACAGCAGGAGTGAGATGCCTGCAGCTGCAGTCTCTATTTGTTAATCGGGGTTGGAGCCAGGTGTCCTCAGCTATGGTCTTAGCTTACCCTTTGAGGCGTCTCCTTGTTTTTTCGGGTCAGCCATACCACAACCCTGCATGTGTGTTCAATTTCCAGCTTCAGTGTACACTTTTTATGTTGTTTATATAGAGGAACTTGTAATGTACGCCAAATTTTGTGGCCTGCTTTCCTTATTTAATGGTATAATTCAGTCATTTCTCAAACCATACATTTTGAGTAGCTTTATCTTATTTAATCAACTGATGTGCCGTGAAGTAGTCAACGTAACACGTTTGTCAGTCCTTGAAAAGCAAATGAAAATATCCCACTTGTTAAATATACACTCCTAGGGCCGGGAGTTTGGCTCAGTGGCTTAAGCGCCTGCCCTGGCAGGCGCAAGGCTGTGAGTTCAATCCCCGGTGCCGCAAAAAAAAAAAAAAAAAAAAAAAAAATATACACTCCTCCCCTCCTCCACCCTCCTAGAGAAACACGTACCAATGTTTGCTACTGTTTGAGAAACTACTGAAACAAAAATGAAAATGATGTCTGGCTTTTTCTTTATTTCTAAAGCATCGTTATCTGTGTTTTTTCCTGGCCAAGGAAACAAATGGTATTTACTGGTCTATGTGTCTATAATTGTTCAAGGAAAGTAAGAAAAGAGTTAACTGATGCAGTCTGCAAACATTAAGCTTTTCAATAAATCCGGCCACACCACTTCTCCTGAGGGGGAGTGGAGCCCGAGTGTGCAGATTTTGCTTCCCTTCTGCACATCCGCGTTCCTGACCTTGTGCCATTCCGCTGTCCTCCATCTGCCGAGGTTACAGGCGCTGGGGTGAACAAGTTCACAGCGGGGCTACGATTCGTATCTCGCTGCCGAGCGGCACTGATTTGAATGCATTACATTCTGGCTGGCTTGAACCGCTGGTGGTGCACGCATGACCGTCCTGCACGTATCAGGTGGTTGGGGCCCATGGGAATGGGTTAAAACAGGGTTGCTCTATGTTTCCTGCAGTGATTCTCACCGCCATGGCCATTTGACTCATGAGGAAGCCACGGAGTCCGATGCGTGATGTTTGTGCTGAGAGTGGCTCTGAGGAGGAGCCTGCTGCGGGGGTTACTTTGTAACCCCAGGCAGGGTCTCCCATTCTCCACGCGTGGCTCACCTGGCCGTGCTTGTGTGTGACATGAGCAGAAAACCCGTGAGAAGGGCTCCAAGATGTGTATGACACTAGTGTGATTTCGTTACGCTATTCTCAAATCCTAACATTTTAATTTGTGTTCACCTGGATGAAATTATAACATCACCAGGTGCTGGTGATCTTGTTTTCAGAACTTATTTAAGGGAAGACTGGAAAGTGGTTTGGACTGTTTCCATTTTAACCTTTAAGATAGTTTCACGTGTTCATTTGTGAAATACTTCAGCGTCCTCTGATCTGTTGGCAGGTATCTGTGCTTGAAAGCTGGAAGGAAGGTGAAATATATAAGTTACAGACCATGGCAACAAAAGCCGAAGCCTACCTTAAGAACCTCATGAACAGGTAGTGTGGATTCCCGTGTTCTTCCTGAACGTCACTTACAAAATACAGAGAGAAGCACTTGAAAACAACTATTTTTTTTAAATACCAGGACCATTTATTTTTGATAGTTACGCAACGTATTCACTTACAGAAAAATTAAAGCATATGTGCAAAAGTGATTTAGAAAATCATAATTCTAAATGGAGATGTCACTAATTTAGACTTCAGAATAAATTCATTAAGTATTTGGGAAAAAATGAAAGTTCATACTTTTTTTCACTAAGCACATAAGAGATTTTCTCCAGCCTCATTTTGAAAGGTCGAGTAGTATTGCAGTCTACAGACATCATGGTTTATCAAACACTGTTGAGGTGTGGGATAGTCAAATTATTTGCAAGTTTTTGTTAGTATAAGCTGCAGTATTACCAGCATCTGTATAGTTGTCATTATACACATTATTGGTTATTTCCATGCAAAAACATCTGAAACAAACATATCTTAAGGCTCTTAAAACTTTTTGCCCAGTTTCTTTCCATAGTAACTTATTTAACAGTTTCCGTGGTAGAGTATGGGAATATGAAGGAATATCACATACGTTAAATTTTTTTCAATTCTCCATGATCTTTACCTGCTTGGTGGTTTCGTTTTGTTCTAGAATAAGCGTTAGCAGAGAATCAATCCTAGAGGGTCTCCCTCAGCCTGGCACTTAGTGCTTCTCTATGCGGCTTTTTATTTGCTTTTTGTTTGCTGGGGATGGAGCCAGGGCCTCGAGCATGCTGGGAGGCTCCGCCCCTGAGCTGCAGCCCAGCCCCTGCGGCTTTGCACACCTGGCGTTGCTTTTCAGCTGGTCCCTTCGTCGTGTTCTCCACACAGGTTTCACGTTTTCACCCCCGTGTTTTCATTCTTCCTAGTGCTTGTTTTTTGATTAAGATTTCAAACCCTCAGGGTTGAAGCAGAGATTATGTGGGCAAAGGAAAAAGTTTTTGTTTTGAGGGGAGGGGGTTCTCTCTGAGACAAGGTCTCACCGTGTAGCTCAGGCTGGCCTCGAACTCGGGTGATCCTCTTCCTGGGGTTACAGGTGTGCGCCCGCACGCCCGGCTTGGAGAGACTTTTAGTGTAGTCCTCCTTCATTTTCAAGATGCAATTTTTTTTTCACTAGAAAACTTCTGATTAGAGGAAAATGGATGTGCGTGCGGGTTCAGACCACAGGACTGGTACTGCTGAGAGTGGGGCCTCAGACGCCTCTGTGAATGAGGAACTCACCGTTGGCTGCTACCTGGGGAGCAGTGCCGCAGACCTCACCCAGTGCGCCAGCTTTGCTTCCTTCGGTCAAACCCCGTAGTATGATGTAGATTATTTCTTGGGGATGCTGCGTGACCTCTGCCCATTCATCAGAGGGCAGCAAAAGAGACCAGCAAGGGAAAAGCGTGAGGCGCGAGGAGGAGGGGCGGGGAAGGGAGCAGAGCACGGCTGTGCCACGCACAGGACCCCAGGAGCCTCAGCTCGTGCAACAGCGTGTGCCCTGACGTGAGCTAAGGCGGTAACGGCAACGGGAATGAAAGATGGGGTTCGGGAACTGGAGGGGCGGGGGGAGGGACTGAAAAAAACCCGTGGTCTGTACATGTGACTGCTCCCTGAGATGATCGAAAACCCCCCAAACTGCAAACGTGTACTGATGACATAAAAATTTCCAAAAAACTAAGGCTTGAAAACATTCTGGGGTTTCTTTAATCTGTATGAGGAGAACCGACCTGATCACAGATTGACATTACTGACCTTTACAGGCATGGTAATTGTCACTTTTGATATACCAAATCAGTGAAGTCCTGAGGTCATGAATTTATCTTAGCCTCTTATCCCTTGGTTTCATAGTGAAGTGGGAGTTTAGGTTAGGTCTTATTGAAAAGATTCAAATGTTCTTAGCTGTCTTTTTTTTTTTTTTCTTTAAATTTTTGTCATCTTGGGGGTTTTTTTGTTTTTTGGTTTTTTGTTTTGTTTTGTTTTTATTTGGTACCAGGAATCAAACTCTTCACCTTGTACTTGGCAGGCCAGCACTTATGCCACTGAACTATATATAGTTGGCCCACATCGTCGTGTTTTTTTTTTTTCTTTTAATTTTATTTTAAAGATAGTAAAATCCAACAAAACATAACAGAACAAAGTCAGTCAAAACAAAGTATTAGAACTGGTACAGAACTTCAAAGCAAGATACTAGGAAAACAATAGCTACTATAGTATATCTTGTTTATCTTCACAATAATTGACCGTGCCATCAGGTATAGTAAAATCAAACCAAAAACAAACCAGAATAAAACCAATAAAAACAGAATATGAAATAAAGCAAAAAAAAAATCAGAATAAAGCAAAACAATGAACAATATTGGGCCTCATAGACAAGACAGAAGGGAATCCCCCATATTTGCTACATTGCATACTGTCATCTTCCCAAGAGATGCTCAGACTGCCAGCCCCGGGCATTCTTAGCCCGTGCACCGGTAGGTGTACGGAAGACACATATCTCTCTCTCTTCCTGGAGTCTGCGCTGGTTGTGTGCCACTCCCCAGGAGGGCAGGCTAGTTGTCTTCTGGTTGGAACCTCCCTGACCCAACGTGGCGGGTTCTTGGGAGGCACATATCTCTCTCTTCTTGGAGTCCGCCCACGTTGTTTTTTGAGACAGGGTCTTACTATGTAGTTCAGGCTAGCGTTGAGCTCACTGTGTAGCCCAGGCTGGCCTCAAACTCTTGGCAATCCTGCTGCCTCTGCCTCCCAAGTGCTGGGGGTACAGGTGTGTGCCACCACATCCAGCTTACTTTTTTTGTTAAAAAAAAAAAAGTCTTAAATGCAAAGACAACCTATAATATTAAATGTGAAGATGTTAAATGAAGAATAATCAAATTTTCAAATTCGGGGGAACAGAGTTCATAAGAGCATTTGTTCTGCCTGTATAAGGTTTGTCATTATAGCGATAATTAAGATTTTTCCAAAGTGTCTCTGGTAGCAAGTTTGCAAAATACAGGCACACCCCCCAACCTGCTCCCACACTCCAGCTTCTGGGACCCAAACCCAGGCCCTTCCCACGGAGCTGCGTCCCCATCCCTTTTGGCTGCAGCAGGAAGACCACTGCTGCCTGAGCTATAAAGGGAGATTTGGACTTCCTTTGTTTTTTGAGACAAGGTCTCACTAAATCAGTAAGTGCCCAGCCAGGGTTTGAACTTGTGATCAATTGCCCGCCTCAGCCTCCCAGAGTACTGGGATTCAGGTATGGGCCACCATTCCAACTAAAATACACAGCTCTTTAAAAATAATTGTGGGTGTGTGTATATTAGAGAGACCATGTTAAATGGAGTTTTGACTCATATTTACGTGTTCACTTACATTCAAATGCTTTTAGTTTTTAGTTTCTACAATTAATATTAAGCAATTTCGTATTTGTTAACTGCCTTTTCAGTGATTCTGCAGCATATCCCAGCAAGGATGCTGATATACATTCATGGGAATCATTTATTTCTAATGTTGCAAAAGAAATTACAAAAGCAAAGGTAAGCTATAAAATATATCATAATTCCATCAGAATCTTTATGGTAGTGCTCAGGAAGTTAATGTTATCATTTTTGTTGAAATTTTTAGGAATTTTTCATGGAATTAGTGACATTTTTCTTGAGCTAGTCGTTATCTTGGGGCCGGGGAGGGCTTTCCCAGCACCCAGGGTGCCCTGGGTTCAATCCCCAGTGCTGTTTATAAAGGGGGAGCTTTCTTAAACTTTGCCCCTGAGTGGGTGGTTTAGAGAAGTCAATCTGATAAAACTTTAGAATATCCTGACTAGCAAGATCTTATTTTGAACTTCTTATAAGAAACAATAGTCTTCATGCCTTGCCATCTAACTTTAACCGTTTGTCATGAATAGTAAGAAAAAAGCTAACTGAAGAGTTAGAGTTTTCCCATGAAACGTTAGAAAAACTTCCCATCCTCTGTTCTGCCTGCAGTCTCAGTTCGAGGACCAGATCAGAGCGATTAAGAACGGCTCTCGCCTCCGAGACCTCCCGCAGGTGCGGGTGTCGGAGCTCGCGTTTCCCGCCTGCAGAGCAGTAAGTCCATGGCTGATTTACCCTAAGGAAGCATAGCGCACAGCGCTCTGTGAGCTGGCCAGCGGAGTGTGTGACAGTTCACCGCGGACAGTGTCACAGTGGCCTTCGCGTTTCCAGCATGGTGCTACCTGCTGCCCTTTCCAGCCTGGGGTGTGAGGGCAGGTGGGAGCCGCCCGCCTCCGGTCTGGCCCAGTGCTGGGTGTGAGCACACAGAGATCAGGGGCCCAGCCCTGGAAGATACAGGTTCGCCAGGTGCCTGTGCCCCTCCCAGCTGGAATTCAGCTCGCTCCTGCATCCTGGGGGCCTCGAGACCAGTGTCAGATCCGGCTCCTTATCGAGTCAGAGTAGACGCCGGCCACTGCACCTGGGCCCTCGTTGCTCTGGCGCACCGGTTTTTACTGCAGTTTGTGATTGCCGAACCTTGTCTTTCTATTTTAAAATTCACAACACAGCAAAGAAGACCATTAATTTTATTTTGTGGTTTTCAGTGTGGCTGGCCCTGTCACCTGTCGCCCGGTGTATTCCGGGGTACATGTTTCAAAGATTTGAACACAAAACAGATGTGCTGTAAATACTAAACCGAGACAAATGAGACCCGAGTAGGATCAGACCAGAAGAATGGAGAGGCTGTGGAAGAGTTGATTCGGGGTAGGGTGCGGCATTGAGCCCTCCTGGTTCCTCAAGGTGGGGCTGGGCAACGCTGTCCCTGGCACCTTGTTTGCATCTTCCTGCCATTGCCAGACTTGCCCTAGGGTGGGCGCTGTGCTCCCCGCCAGCCCACCTTGGTCTTCCCTGGGCGCAGGCGGTCTCCGGCGGATCCAGGCAGCCTGGTCTTGAATCTTCCAGGGCTGAAGTGCAGACGCCTCAAATTGTAAGCAGTTATTCTTTTGAGATCTCGACATTTTCTTTCCATTAGACTAAGGAATATGGTTTTATTCATAATTAAAGATCACTTGTCATTTCCAGCTTTTCTGAGTTCTTACCGTGGGTATGGAGAGAAAAAACTTTGGATCTCAATAGATTATGTTACTGTTAATTTGTAATTTTGGTTATATCAGTTTATAAAAGGATTTCCATACCCAAAATCTTGTGCCCTCTCAGTGTGCCAGGAGCTTGGGTAGTCCGTGTCCCCGCAAGCCATTTACTTTGTGTCGGTGCCGGCCTCGATCCCGCTGGGTGTTCAGTGGAGAGGAGATCAGACGTGGGCCGGGCCGGGGAGGGAGCGTGGTGAGGGTTTTCGTGGCAGGACACTGGTGGCATCGTCCGAGCCCAGGGCACCAGGCCTCCACATGAGCGTCCCGTCGAAAGTCTCAGTGAGACAGCAGCCGCAAAAATAGTGGGTCAGCCGGGCGTGGTGGCGCACGCCTTTAATCCCAGCACTCGGGAGGCTGAGGTAGGCGGAGCGTTGTGAGTTCGAGGCTGGCTTGGGCTACAACTCGAGCGCAAGGCCGGCCTGAGCTACATAGTGCGACCCTGCCTCAAAAAACTAGGGCTGGGAGTTTGGCTCAGTGGCTTAAGCGCCTGCCCTGGCAAGTGCGAGGTTGTGAGTTCGATCCCTGGTGCCGCAAAAAAAAAAAAAAAAAAGAACAGTGGGTCCAGGGGAGGAGCAGGAGAGAGGGGCTTGGGAGGGAGCAGTATGGGGCTGCAGGGGGGACGGTGCTCCAGATAGAAGGAACAGCATCCAGGGTGGCTGGAAAGAGAGCAGGGCCCACTGTGTTCTCAGCTCTAAAAGAAGAGGGAGACAGGGACAGCAGCTCCAGAGCTACCCGGGCCAGAGCCAGGGAGCCTCCCAGGTCCCCAGGAAGCCCAGCAGATGCAAACCATGCTGGTGAGCAGGCCGGGGGGCGGGGTAGCGAGGCATTTCCGGCTGGCCATGTGTGGGCCTCATCCATGAGCCATGCTGGCGAGGGCACAGGAGCAGAACAACCCTGAGTGGCTCTGTGGGGCGAGAGCAGGAGTTCGGGGTGACCCCAGTGGGTGTGCAGAGGGGGTCCCAGGGAAAGAGCTCCAGAAATGAGAAAGGGGACGTTCACCAGTGGTGAGCACGGTCAGGGCCTCAGGCAGCACCCAGAGGGGCTCCACACTTGGAGGGGGCGCAGCAGAGGTGAGAACTGCATTTGAGAAAGGGCAGGCAGCCCCGCGGGGTATCCCTGTGCTCTGAGGGGTGAGGCGAGCTGGGGACTGGGCCAGCTCCCATCAGGTGGCTACGGTTCAGCCAGAAGGGGCCCAGAGTTAGATATTGCAGGTCCATCCTTGTCCTGACAACCAGCAAGTTACAATCAGTAATTCTTCTCAAGTCAATGAAGCTTCCTGTGTGGAAGTCTCCCTGTGCCTCCCCCGGGAGCTCCTCCTCCTCCTCCCCACCACCCCAGGGCTCTGACTCCGCCCCTGCTGTGTTCACAGATCCGTCCTCAGCTGGCCCCTGTGCCTCCAGGCCCTGAGAGTCAGGCACCGCCTGACACTTCTGCAAGCAGCGAACCCACGCTCGGGGAGGTCGGGGCGGCCTGCAAGGAGAGTCACTCCGGAGAGGCCCCGCCTGCACCAGCGTCCCCTCCACAGCCACTGGCGACCCCTCCGCAGCCACTGGTGACCCCCCCACAGCCAATGGTGTCCTCTCCACAGCCACTGGCGTCCCCTCCAAAGCCACTGGCGTCCCCC
>RJWM01022526.1:0-33546 GCA_004363535.1 Dasyprocta punctata | reverse complement strand
AAAAAAAAAAAAAAAAAAAAAAAAAAAAAAAAAAAAAAAAAAAAAAAAAAAAAAAAAAAAAAAAAAAAAAAAAAAAAAAAAAAAAAAAAAAAAAAAAAAAAAAAAAAAAAAAAAAAAAAAAAAAAAGCAGAGCCGCGAATTGCAACAAACTGCGAGACAGGCAGCTATACACTCAGCTAAAGGACCCGAACCATGCAGTTAATCTGAATATTTTAGGCCCATTTTAGATAGTTATTAAATAAGAATGTGAGCTTAACATAATATTCATATTAAACACAAAGCATAAATTAACGTTTATATGACAAATGCCTGATACAAAAATTATCATGCTCTGACAAATTACTTTTTAATACCTGAAATGTCAGAATTTCTGAGGTTTATAAATTAGTTGGTGAGATATACCTACAAATGAAGTAAGAATAAAAAATGCCTACTGGAGTCAAATAGACAATTTACAAGATGAAAGCTGATATTTACAATTAAAAATTTTTAGCTTAACCTTTCAGACAGATCAATGACATTGCTGTTTAACTGCAACATTAAAATTAATACCAATATTCAAGGAATACATATATGTGAAAATAATTTGAAAGGCTTAACTGTCCTTAATAGAAAGGTACTATCTCAAGTATTCTGTAGGTGACACTGCCTCCAGAGTTGACTTCCTTCATAGTATGCTACACTTTTTCTGGCATCTACATCCAATGAAGTCCACTAATTAGTTCATCCACAGGCTGTTATAATGATTGAAACAAATCAATATTGCTTTTTCTAGGGTACTCGGGGGCAAATGCCAAGTGACCAGATGTTGAAGGAATCAAAGAGCTTGGAAAAAGGTTAAGTAAGAAACAGATGCAAATACCCCAGCCACACACCCCGAGGCCAGCAGAACTCACAGTCAACCTCCAGATTCAGCTGGTGTTCAGAGAATGAGGGATCAGAATTAGCAATCTGGGGATATTCCATCCAAGCAGCCACCAAATATTTTGGTCCCCCTACTCTGTGGTTCAAATGATCACACATTATAACTAAATTAACTAAAATTAATAACCACAATTAACATATATGATTAATCTGCATTGATGTTCAAGTGAACTGTTCTATGTGGAGAGGTAAAAATCTGGATGAGAAAAGGACAAATGGAAGGAAGCCAAGCCACTGACGTCTTAATGTCAAACGAAACAGGCTTGACCTTAATCTATTCTCCTTACCCTGGGAAATTCTTGGTAAGCAGAGAAGACGGATCTTCCTGTTTAGCTAGATGTAAGACCCAACCAGGGAGCTTCCTCTTACTATAAAATTATGCTTATATTGGGGAAACCCTTGACAGCAGAACCCATAGTAAGGAAAAGCATCACAAATATTTAGTGGTTTTTCCAGCTATAACCTACCAATGACAGGAATCTTTCGTGATGTCTGATGATTATAAATAAGCAAATTTCCTTTAACAGTTCCAACAGCCAGGAAACTTCCAACTTTTGACCAAAGAAGGAAAGACATTTGATCCCTGTAACATTAAGATATAAATTAGTACACAATTCACAACCATAATCTCTAAATAATCCTTTAAGAAAGCACTCCCTGAATACTTTTAATCTGTACTTAGAGGCTGAAAGTACAAAATTATAACAATGCTAAAGAAACTTTGGAGATACAATAAGATGATCTTAGGGTCGTTAGACCCAAAATACAAATATATAATATAGACTTCAATCCAGTTATGATGGAGCCTCAAATTTCATGGAATAGCATGATGCTAATTTTTCTATGAATGATAGTTTTAATTCTGTGGTAAAAATATTAATGGATGAAACTTCATGCTGTAAAATTAGTAGTATTCATCATACCACAGCGATATATGTCCCCCTACATTTATAGCTGCACAGTTCATAATAGCCAGATCTTGGAAACAACCTCAATGCCCCTTGACTGAGGAATGGACAAAAAAGATGTGGTATTTCTATGTAATAGAATACTACTTGGCTATAAAGAATGATAAACTAGACACTTTCACACTTAAATGCATGCACCTTGAAAATATACTTATCAGTGAACTAAATAAGTCACACATATGTAACCATTGTATTGTTGCATTTGTGTGACAAACTGAAAAAAATCTATGTACGTATATAAAAAATTCGTTAAGATAGTTAAAAAGAATTTTGAGTGAAGAGTAGTTTTCACAGGGTCATTATCTGATTTCATTTTTACTGTGAATTGTTCTTTTGAAAATAATATAGCATTCATAATATTTCTGTTTCTTGCCAATGTTTTTCTAATGTCCTATACATTCTTTTTTGTTATAAAATAAAAAAATAAAATTAAATTAAAAAAAAATTACATTAGTAGCATTTAATATCATACTATTTTTAAATTGGAAAAATCACTGGAAATGTGTGACTTCAAAAAGTATATGACTTTGCCTGCTCTGTCACTAATAAGAGTAGCTTAGAAGTAGGCAGAAAACATTTTTGCTTTTCTTATCTGTATTCCAGGACCCTCACTTTGGGCTTTGATAGGATTCCCTACAGCAGGGAAACAGGATTCCTCGGAGAGCAGCTCATTCCATATACTGAGGAAAGAAATAACAATGGGTCTAGAACAACGGTTCTCAAGATTCAGTCCCAGAGGCAGCAGCGTTACCTGGGGCGGTTGTCAGTTCCGCCTCCATCCACTCTGAGAAACTTGGCCAGCACCTGGCTTCCTGCTTAAAGAAGCCACCAGGTGGTTCTGACACAGCCACACTTTGGTCACCACTGTGACCCCTGCTGGGAAGGATACCCCCAAGGACACCACAGGGCGTGGTTAAAGGATCAGGCGTACACATCAAAGGGGCTCTCTCTAGCAGTGGGTTTAGGAGACGCTGAGCATCCAAAGTTACACGCTTCGTTGATGCGAGCTGAGTTTGTGAAAGGCCATAAATCCTTGATGATATTTACAGAAGGATGAAGTGTATGAAAAGTTGGAAGTGAATATATCATAGGCCATTTAGTTAAAAATTAATTTCAGTAAGGGAGTAACGGACAGCTAATTTCTTCTGTTATGTGTTTTAAAAAGAAACATGCACTTTTCATTTATTTACTTATTTTTTAGTTTTTTTGAGACAGTGTCTTTCTGTATGGTTCAGGCTGCTCTTGAACTTACTACGTAGTCCAGGTTGGCCTCAAACTCACAGTGATCCTCTTGCCTCAGCCTTCCAAGTGCTGGGATTACAGGCATGTGCCACCACACCTGGTCACTTTTCACCATTTAAATAGGTGTAGCAGCCATGGTAAGTGTCTCCCAGAGCTCCAGCCATGATGTGTGACCTCGGAGTGTGCTGCCCAGCTGCCCAGCTGCCACAATCTGGGTCCCCTCACCCAGCACAGAGGCTATGCCCTCCTACGGGCTGCTCCCTAACAGTGGCAGAGCAGGGCAGCACACTCCAAGGCCCGTTCCTGCACACACGGGAGTCGTCTGAGGGGCAGCTTGGGCTCATGATTCCCAACCAGCCCAGGTGGACTTTCTTAGGGCTGCTACAAGCTGAGCTGTTTCTCGTCAACTGCTATCCCCGCCCCGTTTTACAAGGGTCAGACGTGTGCTGCGTGCGACTGACAGCTCCTGAGACACATTCTTCTGTAATAACCCTCTCACACAGCTCATCTTGCCTTGGACTCTCAGAGAACGAGAATAAAAAGAAGCATGAATTAGCTAACTAGCACCAGACAGAAGATGATGTGCAAGGCACGGACAAGGTCTGATCAGCACGGATGGTCACATATAAAACCAGCAGAACACTGGTCTGTTCGGTAGCACTGACAGTCACATGACAACCAATCAGGAAGGGGGTTAAATATGGAGTTCCAAAACTAAGGAACCAAATATCCTCAGAAGAAGACAACCTAGGAGAAGAGATTCCATCTTTTTTAAAACATTTATTTATTTAATGATTTTTAGACAGGGTCTTGCTATGTAGTTCATGCTGGCCTTGAACTTGTGGCAATCCCCCTGCCTCTGCCTCCCAAGTGCTGGGATTACAGGCATGCACCACCACAACCCACTCCATCTTTCCTTCTCATAGGAGATAAGACCTTTAGAAGACCCTCAAAATTAGAGTAAGGTAAGAAGTCTACATGAGTTTCTAAGAATATTAACAGATTATGCCCATGTATGACAAACATATGTATCTATAGTCAGGCAAAACTTAGAATACATCATTCTAGGAAAATGCACAGGCCACAAAAAATTGTCACCTAAGTGAAGGACGTGGGCATGGAGGTGTCTTACTATTATAGGGTGACTCATGCTCAAGTCTATAGAGCCTTGGGAGAGACAACTGTGTCCTATGCCCAACCAAGAATCAATCAGTTGATGAACCAGAGGATGTACATAGGGTTTTCTCTGGAAAAACTGCTGTAAACCAGTTACTTAACTCAATGACTACTGCTGTAAATCTAGCCAGCATCACAGTAAATTTGGGTCTAGTCCTAAAAAAGTATAAAAACACAGGCAGCAAAAATTAAGAAATGAATTCAGCCCATTGTGTTAATATTACATTTTTAGGTAAGTGGCACCAAAGTAAGTTTTATAATTATATTTGAATATCTTTGTGTGCTATTGAAGGTGTTTGGAGAGCTCAAAAGAATAATTTAGATTAAATTCATAACTAGAATCTAAAATGCTTAAGATATGTAAATTGGAAAAAGTAAAAATATTTAAGAAAAACTGACAAAGTTTTGTTTATTAGCTACCTTAATATAATAGATTCATCTTTAAATAAAGCACAAAGAGCAGCAGGTATACCTTCATATATCTAGTCTTTAGATATTAAATATTAATAACTAGTAAAACATCCTAAATTTCATCTTAATGACAATGACAGTAACAGCTGCCAGGTACTCAGGTCTTGATTTCATGCCTGGCCATGACATCCAGGCAAAAACACAGCAACGCTGACCTGATGCGGAGAAGTGGACTCTGGGGAGAGAGAGCTGGGAGATGCATCAGTCAGAAACGCCTGGAGATGAGTTGTGCATTTTTCACTGCATGAGGGTATGGCTTCCCTGAAGCAGAATTTGGTGGAAGGACCAGTGCTAAGGCTTATCAATGTGCCCCTGAGTGAAAGCACAGTGTGGAAAACCTTTCTGAAAACAGCATGAAAGGACAGATGAGGAATGAAGGTGCTGGGGTCTAGTGAGATTCCACGCTGGGCAGACAGCACCTTCCACAGCCCAGGGTCAAGGCCACTTTGGAGCTTCAAGAACACGGTGCCGGGCCCACGCCTGGTCCTGCTCTGCATGGCTGCCTTGGTTCCTTTGGGATCACTTGTTCTTTAGAAAATAAGAAAACTTAGCGTTTTCTAGTGTGTGACCTCTTCCTGCCCAACTGTGGGCCACCTAAGCCATGAAGCAGATATTATTATTAGTAGTAGTATTATATTAATTTCAAATAGATGAAGACTTAGAAGTTCAACAATTTGTCCAAGGTCAAAATGGCCGTTTCAGTCATAAATAACGACATTTTTCTTTTTCACGTGGTAAAAAAAGTTTTCTACTTCAGCAGAGATCTGGAATTGATTCTATCCTCTCAGGATTTTTTTCCACTTGGGAGCTGTCCCTCCCTTCCCTGGTGGGACTGTCAAACTGCCCTGTCCACTTCATTTGGAGGCCTTCGGAGGGTGGAGCGGGCACTGGCAATGGAGGGCACTGGCCCTCGCTCTTTCCTCTGATGTGACTGGCAGAAGAATGATGTAAGCTGGCAGCCAGTGGCGGGAGGCTTTAAATGAAGTCGGTACAGGGCAAGGAAGAGCCAGAACATCAAGAATCTTGATGGTATCATCAGAACTCCTCATTCTATCCATCCCTGCAGTCAATCCCAACTCCAGATTTCCCCACATATCAAAGGGCTATTTTTATTTCATAATTATAACAACTTTAATTAACTGGGTGAGATCAGGAACTTGATATACAACAATAATGAAAGAAATGAGCCTTTTATTTTAGAAGAAAATATAATTATCAATGCATCTTAAAAATGAAAGTAATATGTACTGTTAGCATCGAGCCTACAAATAAGCATGTTTCTAAGTGAATATTTAAAAAGTTAAAAAGTTATTCTTACCGCATGCCATTATCTAACTGGTTGGTTTTATTTGTGTTGGCATCCCACAGATAAATGCAAGTAGATTTCTCAGCAATCACTGCTAGGATATCTCCGTCTTTATCCCAATCCATGGCAACACAGTTGCTTTTTAAAAAGAGCAAAATATTACTATCTTTTTCTTTTTTTTCTGGTGTTTTTGAGACAGGGTCTTGCTATGTAGTTCAGGCTGGCCTTCAACTCACTTTGTAGCCCAGGCTGGCCTCAAACTGACAGCAATCCTCCTGCCTCAGCCTCCTGAGTGCTGGGATTACAGGTGTGCACCACCATGCCCAGTCACTATTGATTTTTGAAAGGGGAAATAAATTTTAATTATTTGCATAACAAAACCATTCAATATATTCTGACTAGGTCATAAAAACTCTAAAATGAGAACTTCAACCCACTATTCATTGTCTATATAATATTAACATCAACTTTTTTGTTTTTGTTTAGAGGATAGAAAAATTTTAAATTCTAATTTCAATGCTATTTTCATATACTATTTTATCAAATACACTTACACCTAATAAATTAGCAGGACTTTTTTTTCCTAATAAAGAACCTGGCCTTTTGGTAAAAAAACTCATCAAGCACCTCCACAAATGAACTGCACTTACAATCAATGGGTAATTTCTGTGGTCAAGTTTTGAAAAGTTATTTCATACTTACATAGAGAGAAAGAAAGTACTGATAAGAAATGAAGTTGTATCTAACACATACAACTTTTTTGTTGTTTTGAGACAGGGTTTCACTATGCAGTTCAGGCTGGCCTTGAACTCACTTTGTAGCCCAGGCTGGCCTCGAACAGAAAGTGATCCTTCTGCCTCAGCATCCTAAGTGCTGGGATTACAGGTGTGCACCATCACGCCCAGCTGAAACTGTATCTAGAGAAAGTGAAAATAAAGTAGATCAAGGCTGGGTAGATGTAGGACTGTAAACAATGAAAAGTGAATTCTGAGTGATAAATGTTATTTTCATTTCATATCTTGTGGAATAGGAAGAGTGACTTGCTTAAAATGGCAATATCATCATAAATCAGAAATGCTCTACTTAGCATAACTCTTATTGTTTTAGATTATTCCAAAATATTTATAATTTAAAGGCTCTAGAACTTCTTATACCCTGAAAAAAAGTTTTCTTCATCTTCTCTGCGATGCTAATTTTCATTTTGAGATCCTTTGCTATTGGGTATTGGCTAGCTCGTACTTTGATTTATATTTATTTTTCTTTGAGACAGGGTCTTGCTATGCAGCTTAGGCTGGCCTTGCACTTACTATGTAGCCCGGGCTGGCCTCAAATTCACAGCAATCTTCTTGTCTCAGCCTTCCTGAGTGCTGGGATTGCAGGTGTGCAACATGATGCCCAGGTTGATTTACATTTAAATTGGGAATTACTTCAATTATTTTATTCTTCAAACTGTTTAAATATGTTTTGGAATCTTAGTTTTCTAAAATACTTTCAAATTTTGGGAGTATGAAAAAGAGAATCTTTCAAATTGTTGATAAAATCACCTGCCAATTTAAGACTTTGTAGTTAACAGCATTGTGTTTACCTATAAATTCTTTTTTGGTCAAATTCAACTACTATGAATTTAGAAGATATGTGGATATTAGGTAACCAAAAGGATGTTAGAGACCAAGCTCATACAATTCACTCAAAGGAGCTGCTTACTGAGTGCCTTCTTATTTCACTTTAGTCATAATGACTGTATAACTACTTTGACTTTTTGTTTCCTGGAGTATAGAAATCAGAACAATTCAGAAAACAGTGAGAAATGTAGAAATTGTAGCATTAGTGAGTGGGGTAGAACAGGAGGCAAAAAAGGTTGAAACCAAGAGAAGTAAAACAATCTGATTTGCAAAAATGGTCAATAAACTACAGGAAGCAAATGTGAATTTGAAAAGTCTAGCAGCATAAAGCTGTTTAGATGAAGAACTCTACATATCTTGATAACTACTGAAACTATCCAAAGAATAACTAATAGGAGTAATGATTACATTGAAACATTAAAAACATATAAATTATGCCCAGTATAATCTAGTACATTTCCTGAAAATGGGCAAAATAAAGTCTTAGTTCTTTAAGAAGTATAGGGAAAGTAAGTATTTTCCTACAATTTATTAGAAAGGAAATACTAAAGTAGATACAGGTTGGTCATTCCAAATCTGAAAATTCTTACTTGTATTCATTTATAATACTGCTACATACCTTCTTTGTGTGTTACAGATATAAACTCTAACTTTCGTGCTATAGATCTACACATTCCATCAACTATTCATTTCATAAAGAAAACAAACCCCTCTGTAAATGGAGAAAGTAAAAGGGAAGATGGTGATTATATAAGTTACAAAATTCTGTTTTCCGTTTTTAAGATAGTACATTTTTTTTTTAATCTTTCAGGCAACAAAGCTCAAAAAGTTTTTGATCTACTTCTGTACTCACCCAGGTAAGTTAATTTCACTTCTTTTTTGACCATGGCGATCAAAGATTTTCACAGTGTGATCAGCTCTGAAAGCAATTAGAATATAAATATGATTTTAATGTTTTATTTATCTGTGTATATAAGATATGGGGCTGCCATCCAAGTGATTTCAGCAGTCTCTCAAGGCCTCACAATTTGTATCTAAAAAGTTCTTATCCTGGAAAAAGTTGTACCAGTATGAATTGTGATGTTAATGGATATGAACGTATTCCTTTTCCCATCATGCACCTATCACACAGGAACTTCTACTGAACAGATGGTAAGGTTATGTGAGATTTACAACCATTAGTTAAAATATTCACTGGTTTCTTACCCTGTTACTGCAAGGTAGTTTCCTGATGTTTTTTGCCAGGTAAACTGTATTGGTGAGTCAAGCCAAGTCTTCTCTAGCAATGTGAAAATACGCTAAAAAATAAATACAATTTTTTTTATTTTCAGAATATATACAACAAAGGTTGGTGAGAAGAGATGTCAAGACATCATCATAAAAACAGTACGATTGAGGAGGGTGAAGGCAGATGTTTGTGCTTATTCAAAAACAGTTAACAATAGGAAAAAAAACCCAAAAACTACAGAATCACCTAACTAACCAACCAAATACAAGCGGTAGAGACAGAGAGTATGGGCTTCGAGATAGAGAACACTTATTACAAACCTTTTTGTTTTTGAATGCTTTTGAAAGACAGTTTTATAAAAATGTATCTTTTTAGTGTTTTATAGATGTTCAAGACTAAAAGAATTTAAATTTGAATTTAGTTATCTACAAAAGTGTGGGGTTGAATTTAACAAAATTGTTATTTAAAAATCCTAAATGATTTTTTAGACATAAAAGATGCCTATATCTTCTTCAAAAATTTTTTTCCTTTATCTACTAGTTTAGTTATATTTATTCATCATTAAATGTTTAATTTGGTTGTGTGTGGTCTGTGTATCAACTGAAAAATCTCTTCTCATTTATACAATCTGGAACCATAGTACCCAGTATGTAAGCCACAGACCATATGAAATCATTGGGTACTTGAAATATGGGTAATTCATATTTAGATGCAAATATAAAATATATATCAGATTTAAAAGATTGAAAAAAGAATGCAATAGCCCATTGGTAATGTAATTTTTCTATTGATTACATGTTGAAATACATTTTGGATATACTGGGTAAGAGAACATACATTATGGAACAAAATTACATTTTAATACTCAATTACAATCAGGGGGGCCCGTATATGTAAGTATACAGGAGACTTGGGTCTGAATGGCAACACAAAACTAAATGCTCCAAATTAAACATCAGTCAATGAGCATTTCCTAGGCTACAGGAGGAAGCAGGTATGGCCCACGATCACGGGTGCATTCAGGTTTGGTAGAGCTTGAGATGCTTTTTAAAGAGTACCGTTTAAAAAAGCATTTTACTTTTGCAGTTTTGTAAGTACATTGCCTGCGAGCCCTTTCACGCAAGTGAGGAGTCCTTAAACTTGAACTTCACTACCACCTTCATTGCAGACCTTCCTCTGGGTATGATCTCACATTCTAATTTTCTTCCATAGGACTCTAGAGAGCATGTGATGGTGAACCTTTTAGCTACAAACAGCCCGCTGCGGCACTCATGCTATAGGTTCGACACCACCGCAGTAGATGCTCTAGTTATAATGCAAAGGAAAAAGTACTAGCTTCACAACCAGAAAATCAAGATCTAAATTTTGCTTTTCATGTATTAGCTGTAGGCCTTAAGGCAAGTCGCTAAAATTGCTTCAAGCACAGGATTTTCAATTGTAAATCGAGAACAGTACTTCCTCACTACTAATATTTCAAAAATTGTGAGGAACTTTAGAATTAAGACGTCTAACGTAATTTTAAAACTGAACTTTCCCGTTTCTTGCCAGAGCAGGCCAGGGCGTATTGCTGTGGAACTCGGAAAGCTGAAGCAGTTGTGGCCAGGGCGTGGGGTTCACGAGAAGCCCGAGCCTAGAAACCCTGCGTGCACCCGGAGAGCTGCGCGTGCAGGCACAAGTTTCTCCACGAATAAGATGCTCTCGCTGCCCGGCGATTCTGTAAATTGGACCAGTCCCAGGGAATGCAATTCGAAATTATTTTCTTGGAGACGTCTCACTTTTTTTTTTTTTTTTTAAGGATCCTAAGTAGTTGTATGGCCAGCCAGGGTTTTAGCCCCAACAAACGAGTGAGCTCCGTGACACCTAATCGAGTCAATTTCACCGTGACCCGTTCGTTTTGCCGTAAAGTTTGGGTGTCTTCAGATCCAGCCTGCTCATTTCCGGCCGTGGAGGGGTTCCCTCTTCCCGCTCCGCATCTACCCGGTTTGTGTTCCCAGAAATGAGAGGCCTCCTTCTAGGCTCTCTGCTATATCTTCCCCCTTCCCCCTCGTTCCTTCAATTTTGTCCCCGCCCTCCTCATCCCGGGGCAATCGCTCTCTTTCCATTTCTCACTCACTCCAGGGAAGGGAAGGAGGCACAGACTGTCTCCTTAAGAGGATGCTCAGTGGGCTGAGGGGAGGGCCGGTGGTCGCGTCTTCCCATCCCCTCGCGATTTGTAAGTTATTTACCTTCATTTCAAGCCTCCAGCACCCGCGCGACCTACCAACTGCGCAGACGCACCAGGTCTCCTTTAAGAGGGCTACCGCGTTCCCGTCACCCAGGAGACCGCGCGAGGAGCGGCCAATCGGCAAGCGTTACTGAAGGGCGGTGCCCAGAGGGGTGGTTCCTGGATAGGGCCCTCCCAGGGACAGGAAGGAGGCGTGGACTAGGATCACGTGACGAAGGTGGAGCTAAACCCGGGAAGTTGGGCGGTGCGAGGTCTGGCGGCGTGTGTGCTTCCTGCCTGGGCTCTGGCTGGGCGAGATAGTAAGAGGAGCGCGGGGAGGCGGGCTCTGTGAGTCCCGAAAGGCGCCTGCGTAATTGTTAAAAAGCAATGAGCTTCTCTTGAGTGTGCGCTTGAGAGTCTTTCTCCTATTGTCCTGCCGTAGTACAGTGCCTGTGCATCGTTTTGTTTGCAGTAAGTAAGTGCATCTTTTGCACCAGTGTCTGAAAATGTTGAAATAATCCACTTTTTCCACCTCCTCCCCCAACATCAGGTTGGAGTCTCGCTTCAAGGAAACTAGTGATTTCAAATAACCAGCGATGGATGTCTGTGGATTTTTAAGGAGGGCGGTACTTCTCTGGCCTGGAGTTTTCAGTTGGGTTGATTTTTAATTTCAGACCACCTAATATTAAACTAGAAATCAGCGACAAGTGGAGAGATCCCAAATACTTGCAGATTAAACAACACACCTTAAGCTGAGACATAGGTTAAACAAGAATATCAAGAGAAAACTTTAAATATTTTAAATTAAATGAAAGTACAGCTTACCAAATGTTATAGGATGTAGCACATTGAGGGAAATTTATAGCATTAAGTGTATATTTTAGAAAAGAAAAATCTAAAACTAGTAACCTATAATCTTTCACTTTAGGAAACTAGAAAAAGAAAAGCAAATCCTAAATAAGTAGAAGAAAAGGTGTGATAAAAATTACAGCAGCTACAAATGAAATTGAAAACAAAATTAATAGAAAAATCAGTAAGACCAAAAACTGCTTCTTTGAAAAATTTTAAAATTGCTAAGCTTCTAACCTGGCACAGAGGGAGAGCGGTGGGAGGATACAACTTGCTAATTACAATCCAAATGGCCTTTATCTATTAAAGACATTGAATTAATAAATTAATAAAAAAATTAAAAAAGAAAGATCCAATCCCTAGTGGGTTCACTGGCGAATGCCTTCAAACTTCTGAGGAAGACATTTTACTTTCGCTGCAGGTCCTTTCAGAAAACAAACTGAAGAAATCCTTCCTGTGTTAGCCTATGAGGCCAGCATTACACTAATACCAAACCCAAGCAAAGACACTGCATGAAAAGAAAAATATGAACTAATGTTATTCATGGACATGTAAAATCTTCACAAAATATTAGCAAATCAAATGCATAAAAAGAATTATGCTCTGTGGCCAAGCAGCATTTATCCCAGGTATGCAAGATGGGCTCCATTCTAGAAAAGCAATTGGTATAATCCATATCAATATACTAAGGAAAAAATTATGTGAGTATATAAGTAGATGCAAAAAAAAAGCACTTGAAAAAATCTAGCATCCATTTGTGATTAAAATTATAAACAAAGAATGGAGGGGAATTTCTTAACCTGATAAAGAATACCTACAATGAACCTTAAGACTAACATCATACCCCACAGTGAGAAACTTGAAACTTTCCCATAAAGGTCAGGAAAAAAAGCAAGATTGTCCACTCTTGCCACTCCTTTTCAACATCATACTGGAAATTCTAGTTAAGGCAACAAGGGAAGAAAAGAAATTTAAAAATATGCTGATTGGGAAGGAGAGAAAAAATTGCTTTTGCATATGATGAAGTTGTCTGTAGAAAATATATAACAACAGACTAAAAAACTCTTGGAATGAATAAGTGATAGCAAGGTTTCAACATACATGCTAATATGTAAAAGGCAGTTGCTTCCTACATGCTAGCAATGAATGAATTGAATTTGGAATTAGAAACACAGTGCCATTTACAGTAACCCCCCATGAAATACATACCTATAAATCTAACAAACGGTGTGCAAATTCTACACAAAACTGCAAGACTTTAATGGAAAATATCAAGGAACTAAATAAAGGGACAGGTATTCCATATTCATGGACTGGAAGACACAGGTATTGTATGATGTTAATTTTTCCCAATTTAATTTATAGTTTTAATGAAATTGCAATCAAAATCCCAGCTAGTTATTTTGTGAACAAACTGAACATGAAGTTTGTAGGGAGAAGCAAAAGACTAACAATAGCCAATTCAATATTGAAGAAGACCAAAGTTGAAGGAATGATACTACCTATAAAGCTACAGTAATCACAGTGTGGTATAGGTGAAACAGTAGTCAAATAGATCAATAGAACAGAATAGAGAGCTCAGAAAAGATCCACATAGATTTAATTAACTGCTCTTCCACAATGAAGCAACACTAGTCATTCCTACATACAGTTTGGAACAACTGAATGTCACATACAAGAAAAGGAGTCTAGATCCAGATCCCTCACAAGTGCTAACTTGAAATGGGTCATAGACATAAAATGTAAAACCATAAAACTTTTAGATTATGACAGGAGAAAATCTAGTTGATGGTGGGTATGATGAGGTCTTTTTATTTTTTTATTTTTATTTTTTTTTGGTACCAGGAACCAAACTCAGGACCTTGTACTTGCCAGACAGGCACTTATGCCACTAACCTATATCCCTGGCCCAGGACTTTTTAGATACATCACCAAAGTCATGATCCATGAAACAAACAATTGATAAAAAAAGAAACAATTGATAATCTGGTATTTCTTAAAATTTATAAACTTGTTCTACAAAAGATAGTGTTAAGAGAATAAGACAAGTCACTAACTGGTAGAAAATACTTGCAAAAGGCACAGATGATAAAAGACTATCCAAAACACACAAAGAGCTTTTAAAGAATTATTAAAACCTAGCAGTAAGAAAATGCATAGAGGCCGGGGACATAGCTCAGCAGCACAAGTGCCTGGTTGGCAAGCATGAGGATATGAGTTTGATTCCTGGTACCAAAAAAACAAAAAACGAAAAACAAAGAAAACTAAAAAAAAATCTGATTTAAAAATGTGGAAAAGACCTGAACAAATATCTTACCAAAGAAGATACAAAGATGGCTTACTAGAAAGGCTGGCTAGTTGGCTTCTTGTTTGATCCTCCCAGTCCCAGTATATTGGATTCAAAAAGTCAGTGCCTCCTGAGAATTAGGTGCACGTACTTAACACTTTTTAACTCAGTTTCCTTCCCCTGCTCTTCTCCTCCCTCCATCTCTAGATACCCTCCCCGCATTTTCTTTTTTTTTAAAGTTCATGTTTTTGATACATAATGATTACATTGTGGGTAGTCGGGACATGTACGTGACACACCTTAAATCTTTTTATAGCTATATGAATCTTATTAAATGTATGATTTGCACTTATTTTCTTTCAGTCTGGGTTGGTCTGTTCATGATGGTATACCTTGAAGCACCAGTTCAGTTTATATTTTTCTTTTGTCACTTGTATTTTTGGTGTCATATCCAAGAACCCACTGCCTAACTCAAAGTCAGGAGCTCCTGAGCTTTTGTCTAAGAATTTTATAGTTTTATCTCTTAAATTTAGGACTTTTGTCCATTTGAATTAATTTTTGTATACCCAATGCCATTTGTTAAAGAGACATTTTTTCACCCATTGAACTGTCTTGATAAACACTGAAAATCAGTTGGCCACAGATGAATAGTTTTATTTCTGGACTCTTAATTATATTCCATTGATCTACATTTAGCCTTATGCCAACACCATGCTGCCTTAGTTACTGAAGCTTTGCAGTCAGTCTTAAAATGGGAAAATTTTAGTTTTCCAACTTTATTCCTCTTTTTCAAGATTGTTTTGGATACTCTAGTCCCTTGAAATTCCATTTTAACACAGCAGTACATTGGATACCACTGATCAGACTACTTGACACATTTTTATCACCCAAAGCTGTAGTTTACATTGTGATGTACTCTTGTACATTCTAAGAGCTTGGGAAAATTTATAACGATGTATTTCCACAATAGAATGGTCAGTGGAATAACTTCATTGTCCTAAAAATCCTCTTTGCTCTGCCTATTCCTCCTCCCGCTCCCTAGCCCCTGACAACTACTGATTGTTGTTTCCAGTTTTGTCTTTTCCAGTGTCATAGTTGGAAGTATATAGTAAGTAACCTTTTCAGATTGACTTCATTCATTTAGCAACTTGGCTGCTAGGCCCCTCCATATCTTTGTTTGCGTGCATGTGTGTGGTACTGGGGGTTGAGTGTTAAACCCAGAACCTTCACATCAAGCTACATACACAGCCCTTTTGTACTTTGAGACAGGGACTCACTGAGTAACTAAATTGCCCGGGCTGGGTACCAACTTCCCCTCTTGCCTTCAGCTTTCCAAATTCTGGTATTATAGGCATATACCACCACTTCCAGCTCTCCCCTTATCTTTTTATGACTTGATGCCTCATCTTTTTTAGTACTAAACAATATTCCATTATCTGCATATATCATGGATTGTTTAAGCAGTCACCTACTGCAGGACATCTTAGTTACTTTCAAGTTTTACCAATTATGAATTAAGCTGCTATAAATACCTGTGTATCGGTTTTTGTGTGGATGAGTTTTCAGTTCATTTGGATAAATACCAAGATATACAGTTGCTACACGTATGGTAAGAATATGTTTAGTTTCATAAGAAACTGCCAAACTTGGGCCAGACATGATGGTGCATGCCTGTAACCCCAGCATTTGGGAGGCTGAGGCAGAAAGATTGTGAGATCAAGACCAACCTGGGCTACATAAGAAATTCAAGGCCAACCTGGACTACATCTCGAAAACAAACAAAATAAAAACCCTAAACTATCTTTCAAAGTAGCTGTACCATTTGGCATCCCCTCTGGCAATGAATGAGAATTCTGTTACTACCCATTTGGTGTCAGTGTTTTGGATTTTGAGCAGTCCAAATTTTTCCAACCCTCCCCAAGGTATTGTCCAACAGGGTCAATTAACATGAAAACATGTAATGATATGTTGAAAAATCGATTGTCGGGCCAGGGATATAGCTCAGCAGCGCAGCTCCTGCCTGGCAAGCACGAGGTCCTGAGTGCGATCCCCGGTACAAAAACCAACAACAACAACAAAAAACTCTGTTGTCATCTAACAACAAAATTTACGGATTAAAACAACAGTCATCTTATCCACTCACAGTTTTATGGTTGATTGGGTTCTTCATGACGGCTGTCCTCTACGTGATGCTGGCATTCCGAGTCGCCCTTTATTTCAGTGGATGTTAGGGTGCACTAAGGCTTGCTCTCAGGTGGTCTGACCCTGGCTGTTGGCTGAGACACCACCGGAAGCCACGCACCGTTCCCTGCATTTGGCGCTCACCTGTGGGTGCCCCGTGTTCCTCAGGCCCCACACTTCACTACTATTCGTCGTATTGGTGAAGCGTTTCCTAGGTCCAGCCCAGATTCAAGGGGGAGGGAAAATCCATCCCACCTCCACACGGGGCAGAGTCCCAAGGGATTCACAGCCTTCTCTGGTTTGTTACAAGTGCCAACCAAGATCAGAAGCAGAGCCCAATGCAACCAGTTCTAATTTTAAACAGATGATTACCAATAATTATTCTCAAGCTGCAAAGATTCAAAACATGCAATTTAAACATTTTAAAGTTTTGGGACCAAAGTTTTTTTTTTCTGAAAGCTTCATTAAAAACAAATCATAAAATTACTATGTAGAAAGATCTAAGGAGAACTAGATTTGGAGCTAAACAGTGTAAAATGTGGGTTTTCTTTCAACAAGGAATTTTAAAAGATTGATGGCGTTATCGTGAATGGCATTTTTTTTTTTAACACGTAAGAAAACCATCCCCATTAACAGTTGTAAAATGTGACATTTGCAGTGTCAGTGGTCATAGATGTCTGAAGGGTACGGAGTATAGCTATTTGTAATTTCGTGGAGCTTGGAATTTTTTTCAGGTGTTTTTCTTTGTCAGTACATATGTGTAGTGTGTAATGTTTACATCCTTTGTGGGGAGTTGGCACATCTACATAACACGTCTTACTTCCTTTTTTCATCCTCTTTTCCTTTTGTGAATGATCTATCTCCCTACTTTCTATAATGTATCTTTTATTTCGGGTTTCTCATGTAAGAGAAACCACACGATACTTAAGCTTGTGGGTCTGATTTATTTCACGTTATAGTCTCAAAGTGCATGCATTTTCCTACGAATGACTCAAGTTTATGCTTCTTTATGGCAGAGTGGTACTCTATTGTGTATAAATATCACATTTTCATGATTCATTAATCTGTCGATGGACAGCTAGGCTGCTTCCACTGAGCTTGGAATTTGAATCATAAACTCTGAGGATGACATGGGGCATAAAGTTACCTAGTGAATGAGCTCGATTTTTTGTCTGACATTTGCAACTCTTTGCAATTTTTTTCTTTGTATTATTGTATGCATTTAATAAGTGAGTTAAATTTATTTCTTTGTGGTAAGTAGTTCTCAAGTGGGGGGAAAAAACTTTTGTGTGTCAGAGTGGAAATGTAACCCAATAAAAAGCCAGAAACCTGTATAAATGTTGACATTCTCATGAACATGAGCGCTCACAAAGATCCCTGAAGTCAGTAGTACCAGGAATCTAGCATGCTGTATTTTTGGAATGACCAAGTTTATATTTGTGTAGAGCTGTTTTTCAGTCAATAAATATTTTTCAACTTTTCTATGCCAGACACTATACTATTCCAGGTACACAGATTAAAGGACACTATATCAGTCTTGAAGAAGCTACAACCTTACATAATAATAAGTGAAGCAAAATTTATAAAATTGTAAATCAACAGGACTTTGGCTTCTGGCTATGCAGTTGAGTGAATAGTAAAATGTTAATTTTTAAGATGATGGATAGTCACATGAGAATTTATTGAAATGCTATTTTGTCTATTTTTACCTATGTTTTAGAGTTTCTATAATAAAAAGTAACAATCCCATTTTGTTCCAACACCTGAATTTTTTGAGCACTTATCAAACGACTTGAGCTATGGCTGTGGTTCAATATGAAGGAAATGCCAAGGCATCAAGGAAATGTCATGCATGAGAGGAGAGGTTTTATATCTTCAGGGTGAGAGTGTATGGTGGGAGTCAGGAAGAGCTTTATAACATCGAGGACATTTGAGATGGATTTTGAAGAGGGACCAGAGTTTGGGTTGACAGAAATGAGATTAAAATGGGAATTCCAAAAAAACAACCTAAACAAAGACATAGCGAAGTGAAACTTCTGGTGATTTTGAGAATTGACACCTTTTGTGATACACCAGCCTTGAGAGCTGAGGCTACAAGGATCGTGGATACAGCGCTGAGGAGTCTAGACAATACATCTGCTAGTGAAGGGTTTTGAGTAAGACAGTGATGTAATTAGACATGTGCTATAAAAAAGATAAAATTTTCCTTTTTTTTTCTATAAGAAAAAAGTTTTATTGAGGTGTAGTTGATGTACAATAAAATATCCTTATTTCACATGTTCATGAAGGGGCCATAATTTGTATGTCTCACTACCAGGTGGCCGTGAGCCACCCGGCATGACCATCCCACTGGACTGCATGAGATAGTCACATCAGGTGGGACAAGCTGCCCAGAAGGATGTCACACATGTACCATCTGTGCTGAAGCCAGTGGGAACGTGTTAATGTATACAATCCAATGAGTTTGGACAAATAAATACACCTGTGAAATAACCACTCTCCAGGCAACAAAGGCTGGAAACATAACTGACTACAAGGAAGGATTGGGTGGACCAGAAACTAGAGGCAGACTAATGAGGATGCTATTTAAGCCTAGTAAAATAAGAACTAATTTAAGAACTCTAGCTCAGTACAGAAAGCAGAAACTGGAGGGTGAGGAAACGTTGAAGACATTTTTGTGTGTAGAAAATTTGACTTAGGACTGAAGTAGAATGCTGTTACTGCCTACCATGGTGGTAGTTATTTCTTTTAAGAATGCTGTGAGTCATATAAAATAGCAATAACCGTGATTTTTTTAAACCCTTGATTCTATTTGAAAGCAGTTGAAAAATGATTTTTCTAACTTAGGTATCTTTTGTTCGAGTTCATGTTTCAGCTTTTAACATGGCTATTGTGCTTTCTGGCACTGTCTTCTTTCATTCATTCTTCCATTTATTCATCCTTCCTTCCTTTCCCCCTTTCTCCCTTTGTGTGTGTATATGCATACAGATGGTTCTTTTTTAAAAAGCAAGAACTGATTCACTACTTATTTATTTATTTTTGAGACAGCGTCTTGCCATGTAGTTCAGGCTGGCTTTTAACTCACTATGTAGCCCAGTCTGGCCTCGAACTCATGACAATCTTCCTGCCTCAGCCTCCTGAGTGCTGGGATTAGAGGCATGTGCCACCATGCCAGGCTCCCTGATGAACTTTTTAATTATTTACTCAAGATGTGAAATCATTATCTTTTGAGTTTAACATTTAAGACTGTTTTAAACATATGACGTTTAAAATACATTGCCCAAAATATTTCATTTAAATTAGATATTTGGAGGTAGTAAATATTGTTGACATATAGAAACATATTTTTATAGTAGAATCTGTTTATGTAGCATTTTTTGGTATATGGACTTTCTCATTTTTCTCCTTCCTCTACTCCATAACAATCAAGACCCTAATTTATGCTTTGCTGGGCGTGGTGGCGTACACCTGTAATAGCACTCAGGAGGTTAAAGCAGGAAGATTGCTGCGAGTTTGAGGCCAACTTGGGCTCCATAGTGAGTCTAAGGCCAGTCTGAAGTACTTAGAGAGACCCTGTCTCAAAAAAGCTGTTAGGAAAGATTCAACGAGGCAGTGATCATGAGTGACTTGCCGAATGGGCCTAAATTCCTGTGAGTTTGTTTTGTTTCACCTCAGGCTCCTTTGTTGAGCATCCTAGTTGGTGTTTACATGAAGAGCAAATTTGCCCCCCCAAAAATGGGCCTTTTTAGAAATCAGTAAAAGTCCTTCTCTTTCAATACTACCACATGATTTTGATGAGGGTATTCATTTGGTAAGGAAATGCTGCATTAAAATAATCTTGTATTGAGGAACAATGTGTTAATCTGCTTGCTACATGATTTCATCTAGAGTTTTAAATAATAACACTTAGCAACTCAAGTGACTTTTTAGACTTAATTTTTTCTGTATATTCATACAACTATATATGAGTTATTTTTCTTGATACATCACATATAATATAAAAACACATTCCTGCCCAAAAAGGTGTAACCCATACCTAGTCATGAGGAAAGATAAAACAAACCAAAAGTGAGGGAGATTCTTCAAAATAGCTGGCATGATTCCTAAGTATTTCATTTTTTTGGATGTTATAGTGAAGGATGTGGTTTCCCTTATTTCTCTATCAGTGACAAAACATCATACCACAGTGATATCTGTGCACCCATGTTTATAGCAACCCAATTTGTAATAGCCATATCTTGGAAACAACCCAAGTGCCCATCAATCAAGGAGTGGATAAAAAAGATGTGGTATTTTTATACAATGGAGTACTACTCAGCTATTAAGAAAGATTGCATTGAGACTTTCATAAGTAAATGGACACAACTTGAGACATACTCATAAGTGAGATAAATCAAACCCACATGTGTAAATACTGAATTGTCTCCCTAGTGTAAGAAACTGAAAAAGTATATATGATCCAAAATCTACAATAAATACTGTGTAAAGGTAAAAAATAGCTCGAAGAGCAAAAGTAATTGGGAAAGGAAAAGGGGGAAAGAAGGAAGGGAAAAGGAAAAGATATAAATCTGTATATATGTATATGTAAGATAACTAAAACGAACACACTGCTGAATGTATTCATTATTGAGAAAGAACAATTAATACTCATATGATTAGATCAATTTTACATGTCTATATCTGTTAATGTAAACAACCATTTTGAAGATAATGATACGTAATATTGCAACCATTGTCAAGTTTCTATCATCCTGGTTTGTAAACCTGTAATGTTACTGTTGTGCATTTACTCTAGTCGTTTGTTTGTCTCTTTTGCTTTTTGTCTTTGTTATATGTGTCTTTTTTTTCTCTTAAATTAAAAAAAAAACTGGCATGGGTTATTTTAAAATGTCAAGGCTAAACCACACAAAGACTGAGAGACACTTCTATTCCAAATATTTAAAGAATTAGACATGATGACTAAATGCAACTCCTACTCTTGGATTGGATCCTGTCACAGGTGAAATGATGCCTATAGAGATTATGACTGGGTAAGTGATGAAATCTGAATGTGGACAATTGCTTAGAAAATAGTTTTTAATCTGGGTGAGATTTCATTTCAAAAACTTTGTTGCAGTTATATAAGAAAATGTCCTAGTCCTCAGGCAAATGCATATCATGGTATTCAGTAGTAAAGAGACACAGGGTCTCCAACTTATGTAAATAGTTGTACAATTTATGTAAATAGTAAGTACAAAGTAGACAGGAATTTCTTGTGCTTTCTTAGTACTTTATTAGAAGAGAACTTCCACGGGGTAAAGGGTGTAGCGCTGTGGTAACATCTGCCTACCACCTGTGAGGTCCTGGGTTTAAATCTCAGCACTTGTTCCTTCCCCCTAAAACAAACAAACAAACAAAACAAAACAAGTAAACCATGGAAAATAGCGTTGAGCAAAACTTCCTTATTTTTGAGACGCTTTTATTATTGTCCTAAATTTTTACTTAAAATTGCTACATTGAATCTTACAAGATTTGCAATAAAAGAATTGCTCATTAAATATATTATTTATTAAACATTTTATTACCACAATTATGCACAATTACTTTCCAAATAGCTGTTTTATTGCTAGTTCGTTGTAAGCACCGGCAATTAAAATCGTACATAATATATTAGGAACATCGGGAGCAAGAAGTGGAGGCCTGGGCCCGCAGGAGCCGCCGCGGCCTTCTCTGTCCAGCAGAAGCTATGTCACAGAGCGTCAGCACGAGACAGGGCCGATCTGAGGCCAGACTCAAGTGAGACAACACGAGACCAGTTCATGATTTTTTGCTAAATGCGCACAGAAGTGGGATAACCATGCCACCCACAAAATACCACACATCCTCCTCACTCTGCTAATCTGGTCATAGTTGCGTCTTTACCAAGTACGGCTCTAGCTTCATTCCACTCAGCCCTTCCTAGAAGTTCGTTTTATTGGATAGCCTGTCACAGAATTATCCTCACGTACTGCCAACACTCAATTTACAGTGAACCCCTGCCTCCTTGATTGCTCCCCTACATGAGCCAGTGAAAGCCCGAGTCCCATAATAAGTTCTAATGCCCTCTCGCTGAGGTACTGGGGCCTCGTGGTGAGTATTCTGCCTCCCTGAAGTGAACAATGAGTCCAACTCACTCACCCGTAGGTGTGCTCCTGACTGCAGGGCACAGCAACCCGTAGGGTGACATATAATACGATGTCATTTGCAGATATATATTTCCTCTAACACACAAGTGATATTGATTTTCTGGCTTAGAAATAAAAACAGAGATGAATCTGATGGGAGTCAGCTCTGGGTGTGGGTGTGGGGTCCCTGCTGCGGCAGCGCCTGTGTCACTGCCCACGCAGCCCGGGCTCAGCCTGTGCGCCTCTGTCAGTGCCGGTGGGCCTATGGCACACGTGCTGCAGGGAGCTGTTTGTTAGTAGTTAAGCTCTGAGGTTCTCCATCACCACGTCTAGCTGCTCCCTGGGCAGCCAGCCCTTGTGGCTTTCTTGTCCTTGTGTCGGCCATCTGCGGTCAGGTGGTCCTGGGGTTCTGGGAGATCCCTGGGGTGGGAAGCACTACACTTGCTTCTTGGATTCTGTTCAAGATTCCATGGGAAAACGTCCCCTGCCCCAACACCCTTCCTTCTGCCTTTGTCCAGGGTGAAGGCTTTGAGAGGAAGCAGCCACCTGAGCATGGGGGGCAGTGGGCAGCTTCCCAGGGGCTGCCTGAATGGTGCTTGTGGCCAAAATGACACAACATATGAGCACCTTTAATGCAAACCACGCCCTCTGCTTTCCCCAGTGAGCAGAGTGGACCACAGACAGCAGATAGGGAGGTGGCTCCAAGCATTGTCTGTCCAAGGCCTAGAGCCAGCTGCCCTGCTGGGCTTGGAGCCCAGTTCCACTTTGCCCTGTTCCCCATCACATGGCTGCATGCAGCTGCAGAGACAGGGTGCAGGACCCCAGGCAGATGATGCCCAGACGCTAGCAGGGAGTGGGAGACTAGAGTGAAATTCTGCCCAAGCCTGAAACCCAGGAGCTGACCTTGGAGCTCTGTTCAGCTGTCTCTGGCCACACTTGGTTCTGGGGAAATGAACCACTGCTGTTTTACCCTTGAAAGTGTCTGTTCCGCATGGTCCTCCCTGAGCTGGCTTCAGCATGTCGCTAACATCCTTGTGACATCCTCTGCCCTCCAGGGACACATGCAAGGGTCCTTTGCACTGAACTTTTAGCCCAGGTCTTCTTTAATTTTTTTTTTATTTTAAAACAGGGTCTCACTAAGTTGATTGCCCAGGCTGGGCTCAAACTTATGATCCTCTTGCCTCAGCCTCCCCAAAAGCTGGGATTACAGATGTGCACCACCATGCCCAATTTGAATTCAATTTTTAAAGCATGTTTTTTCCCACTCAATGTTACATTTTTGGGATTCATTTATGTTGAGATTTGCCTTTTAATTGTTAAACCCTATTCCACTGTATGTCTTATATCACATTTCTATATTCTACTTTTGAGGGATATTTATTTCTACCAACGTTTTTTGTTGTAACTAGAAATAATACTACAGTGGACATTTTTATTTACAGATGCAACATACAGGAATGGTTAGGAAACCTGGCACTGGAGCTATATGATCTGGGGCTGATATCACTACTCTGCTTGGTAGATATGATGCTATGGAAGTTGCTTAACCTTCTGTACTTCCGTTTTGGGACCTATTCTCACTCAGTCACCAAAGCAATGAGGGAAGGCAGAACTTCTAACATGGAGTCTGTATCATCCTTAATGAACCTGTTGTCAATGAAAGGAGCATCTTCAACTTATTTCAACCCTATTTGTCATGCTATGGCCCACATTACAGAATTTACATGTGTGTCTTGGTTACTTTTCTCTCTCTGCTGGGGCAAAATACCTGATGCCCAAAATTAAGGAAGGAAAGGTCACAGTTTGTGGAGGTTTCAGTCCATAATCATCTGGCTCCAAGGCAGAGTGGCACAGCATAGGGGCAACAGTTCAAGGTGACAGAAGACAGCAAAAGCAGAAAGAGCAAAATGGGGGGAAGAGCAAACCTCTTTTCCTCTCTTATATTGTAAGCAGGCTACCTCCTTCCACTCCAGGGCAGGTATAGCACTCACACCATCTCCCTGCCCTCCTCTTGCACAGGCTCAGGATGTTTACAAAGTGAGGACCCTGGCCTCCTGTTGAGTAACTTAGTTAAGTTTCTAAACTTCTCAAGTCAACACAATATATCAACCATAACAATCCACCCTTTGTCAACTTGGTAACCAGATACCTTTCTTTAAACTGGTTCTCAGATGCAAAGACATGCTTATTCTTATTATTTCACAGTTTGAACATTGTAACACAGGTTTAATAATCCTTAAGAACCAGTATGAAGTCTATCAACATTATATTACATTAGAGCCATAATATTCCATCCTGGCTCCCCAGAGACTCATGTACATTCATTTATGCACATCCCTTTAGTCCCTTTCTAAGAGTTGCCAAAGTCCTAACAGTTTCAGTACTGCTGAAAAGTTCAAGTCCAAAGTTTCCTCTGAGAGTTAAGGCAAACTCTTAGCTGCAAGCCCCTGTACAAATGAAAACTCAGTTAAATACTTCTAACATTCAATGGAACAATACAACATTTCCATTCCAAAAGTTCCAAACAGGCAGATACAAAGAATTGGGACAAAGCAAGTCCAAAATCCAGCAGGGCAAAGATTAACTCCTGTAGTTTCACATCCAGCATCTGAAGCAATCTGTGGCAAATTGTGAGCTCCAAAAGGCTTGCATGACTCCCCACCACAGCACACCTGGTGGTTATAGCTCCATAGCTTCTCTCTTGGGCATGCTTTGCTCCTTCTTTTCAGGTTTCCTCAGATGATCCACATTCCTGGCTTCTCCAAATTTCTGGGGTGTCCACTGAACCTTTGACTTCATCCTCACAGATTCATATAATGCCCTCTAAGGGGCACACTGTCTGGTCTCCCAGGCCTTCTGAAATTGGGGTGGAAGCCTTCATAACTCCACAACTCTTGCATTCTGTGTGTATCTAAAACCAGTGCCATGTGGATGCTGCCAAGGCCTGCTGCCAGCTGAAGCAGTAGCCAGGTTTTCCTCTGTCTTAGCTGTAGGAGTCAAATGACTGGATCACTGGGCACTCTGAATCCAGTTCTGAGGACCAAATTTTCTGTGCCACTGCTGTGGAACCTGGTGTAACCACCACCTTTCTGGAACCTGGTGTAGCAGCCACCATTCTGGAATCTGGTATAGCCACTGCCATTCTGGACCATGGTGCTCTGTGGCTTTCTCCTTGAAGCAAAGTCTTCCACCTTTGCAGTTTTGAGGCTGCAAAGGGTGAAGACTTGCTGCTTCTTGCGATCCCCTCAGGTCATCTTATTATATTCTCCTGTTCCTTCTCAGCAATTGAGATCTCCTTAGCTCTATCTTTGTAGTCCACAGCTTTACTGGAGCTTCCTTTCTGGCCAAACTCACAATGTTTTAAATCATCCTGCTGGGCTCTTTGCTCTTGATTCTTAACATAAATCTGGCTAAAAGCCCCCAACAGCAACCATGCTACAGCCTCAACATTCAACTGCCTTAAAATTTCTTCTGCTGGATTATTTAGTCTGCCACCCTTAATCTCAGTCTCAGGCAAAATCTCTGGACCTAAGTGAAATACAGACAAACTTTCACCAAGCCATAACACACATCATCTGGAGTCCAACAACCAGTGCAGTCCTTCTTCCCAACAGAATTCTCCTGGACCTGGTCTTTACTGTCAGAATTTCTATCAGCCTCTCAGACTTCTGAGCTCTGACTAGAATCTCCCATACAGAACAGCCTAAGGCAATGTCTCCAAACCTTTCCAAACTCTTCCTACAAGTCATCTCCAAAGGCTCTTGAACCACATAGTCAGGTATAGTCACAGAAATGACCCCATTTCTCTGGTACCAAATTCTGTCTTGGCTACTTTTCTTTCATTGCTGAGTGAAAATACCTGATAACCAAAATTAAGGAAGGAAAGATTTATTTAGCTTACAGTTTGTGGAGGTTTCAGTCCATAATCAGCTGGCTCCAAGGCAGAATGGCACGGCATAGGGGCAACAGTTCAAGCTGACAGAAGATAGCAAAAGCAGCAAGAACAAAAGGGCAGTGAGAACAAACATTTTTCCTCTGTTATATTGTAAGCAGGCTACCTGCTGTCTCTCCAGGGCAGGTGTAGCACTCACACCATCTCCCTGCCCTCCTCTTGCACAGGCTCAGGATGTTTACAAAGTGAGGACTCTGACCCCCTGCTGAGTCACTTAGTTAAGCTTCTAAACTTCTCAAGTTTATACAGGGAGCAGCATTCTAGAGTGGTAAGGGCATGGCCTCTACATCCCAGGATGTAGAACTGCTGAGTTACTTAGTTAAGCTTTTAGACTTCTTTAAGTTGACACAACATATCAACCATAGCAATGTGTACATGAGCCAGGCATGGTGGCACATACGTTTAGTCCCAGCACTTGGGAGGCTGAGGTAGGTGGAGCGTTGTGAGTTCAAGGCTGGTTTGGGCTACAACATGAGCAAGACCAGCCTGAACTACATAGTGTGACCCTGTCTCAAAAAGAAACAGGGCTGGGAGTTTAGCTCAGTGGCTTAAGCACCTGCCTGGCAGGCGCAAAGTTATGAGTTCAATCCCCAGTACCAGGGGAAAAATTTTTTTTTAAAAATATGTCTATAGCAGGACAATGAAAGTAAACTGCAGGCTCTGTCTCCACTATCATTTGGAGCTGAAATTTACTGGTACTGAAAAGAATTTGTTAGTAAGATCTGTCACTGGGTGCTATTCAAAGGGACAAGTTAAGATCTTTTCAATAGAGGGGCGGGACAAGATGGCAGAACAGTAAACAGCAGGGTAAGCAGGCTCCCTGAAAGATACTGTCCAGATGCTGGAATACAGCAACATGGGGAAGACAAAAAGGAGGGAGATGGGTCCTCTGGACCCAGGAAGAATCTAAAGCGAGAATGGAAGCTCACAGAAAGAGTGGAAAGAGGTACTTAGACAAGGAGGGCGGTGGCTGGTGGTGCCTCTGCCTGAGCCGGACCTACTCTGTGAAAGGAGTTGCTGCAACCTGGGGACGCATGGTCTGAGAGCTGCAGCCGCAGTGAGCGGCAACCCTGGAGTCCTCAGCCCAGCGAGACTGTGTTGGAGGAGAGTGGCAGTGGACAGGGGGAGCAGACCTGGAGAACTGTGAGTGAGGAGGTCCCCACCCTTCCGTGTGAGGGGGAGATAGGTGGGGAAACATCTTGGAGTTGGACTGGGGACTCCTAGTTGGGCGCAGACCTGCAGAGTTTGCTCAGGCTGAGCCCTGTCCCTGTGAGCATACTGGGGGCCACCTCGGAGAGTCCCTGCAGGTGACAGGCTTGGTCTGGAGACAGCAGCCCCACGCCAGGCTCCAGGGGTGTTGTGGAGAGTCTGTGGATGACCAGCCTAATAGCCCAGGTTTGCAGGCAGCTGCTGGCCCCTGTGTGCACCCCACCAGCCATCGCCAAGCCAAGGCAGGCTGGGGAAAGGCAGTGGATAGTGCTGTAACAACGCCCCCAGTGGCAACCATCAGATATCCAAGTTGGCACCAGCTGGAGGAACCTGTCTCACTTCAGAGAGGTTGCGGCCAAAGCAGGGAGTGCCTGGGTCCCCACTACCAATTCACCCAGGGGAATACAGGAATATGCCAAGACAAAGAAGAAGGGGGCAGTCTCTGGCCTCCAGTTCAAGCAGAGCAGACCCAGGAGATGCAAATGCAGAGGAGATCAGGAGTCCCACAACTGAAGTTTGTGAGGTGATGGCAACTGAAGTAAAGAAACAACTTCAAGAGGCTATGAAAGAAATTAGAGCAGAAATACTATCTCAACTAAAAGAAGAAATGAAAAACATAGTAAAAGAACTGCTAGGCAACCCTAAAGGAGACATAGATGAAAAAAATGGAGCATAGGAAAACGAGGGAAACCTGGAATGAACTATACAAAAAAGATTTAGAACACATGAAACAGATTCAAAGAGATTACCAGGAATTCAAAAAATCCAATGAAAGTTGGCAAAACCACTTGAAGGAAACTAAAGATAGACTTTCAAACCTTGAAGACAGGTTTGTAGACTGTGATCGTGAAAGGAAAGATCTCTTAAAAATAGCAAGAAACCTGGAAGTAACAATACAACAGCTGCAAGACAACCCAAAGAAACATAACTTGTGAATAAAAGGTGTGAGTGAAAAAGCAGGGGTCAATACAAATCAAATTAAAAGCCTATTTACAGAAATAATTTCAGAAAACTTTCCAAGCGTGGGAACAGAAAGTGACTTTCAGATAAGTAAAGCATATAGAACTCCAGTTAAATACAACCAAAAGATACCCACACCCAGACATATAATAATCAAGATCCCAGAAATTCAACACAAAAACAGAATATTAAGAGGTATTAGAGAAAAGAAACAGATCACCTACAAAGGGAAACCCATCAGAATCACAACAGATTTCTCAACACAAACCATCAGGTCCAGAAGAGCTTGGAGTGAAGTATTTCAAGCCCTGAAAGAAAACAACTTCCAACCCAGATTGATGTACACTACAAAACTATCTTTCAAAATCAATGGAGAAACAAGATACTTCCAAGACAAAGAACAACTAAAGGAATTTATGACAACCAAGCCAATCCTACAAAGAATACTGAAAGACATTTTAGAGAGAGAAAAAAAGTCCACAGCTCCAGAAACAGCAGCAGAGGGGTATCACCGAGCGGGGCAGACAATTGAATAATCCATCATCGGGATCTGAGTCCAATAATGTCTTCAATGAGCTGTTTAGTTTGATCTCATTCTGTCTTGTCCTGCCTAATTTTATTATATATGATGACATAGACAGCTATTCCAAAGATAACAAAATATATTAGGATAGCTTTTATTGATATTTGATCACCTTGTCTTGAAACCCTGTATTGCTTTCATTGTTTTGTTTTGAGTGATTTTAACCTATTTTGGTTTGTTTGATTGTATTGTAACAGATGATATAGGCAACTGCTTAGAAGATAATATGAGGCATTATAGAAATCAACGTTATATTACTATGTATTGCTTCCATTGTTTCATCTTTTATTGGTTTTATTCAGTACTATTTTGTTTGATTATATTAGGCCCGATGGTATAGGCAGTCATTTTGAAGATAACAAGGGGTATTATAAGGGGAAAGGAGGAAAGAAGGAAGGGAAATGGAAAAAGACATAGATTTATAAGTGGGTATACATAAGATGGTCAAAATGACTATATTACTAAATGCATTAACTATTGAGAGAGAACAGTTGATACTCATATGATTAGATCAATTTTAGATGTCTATATCTGTCAATCTGAGCAACCCTTTTGAAGGTAATGATATAAAATGTTACAACCACTGTCCAACTCCAATCATCTCATTTTATAAACCTATAATGTTACAGTATCGGATTCATTGTTGTTGTTTGTTGGTCCCTTTAGCTTTTTGTTCTTCTTTTCTGTGATCATTGTTTTATTTTTTATTGGCTTTATTCTGAACTATTTTGTTTGATTATATTAGGCCTGATGATATGGACAGTTATTTTAAAGACAACAAGAGGTATTCTAAGGGGAAAGGAGGAAAGAAGAAAGGGAAAAGGAAAAAGACATAAATTTATAAATAGGTGTACATGAGATAGTTAAAATGACTATATTACTAGATACATTGGTTATTGAAAAAGAACAGTTAATACTCATTAGATCAATTTTACATGTCTATATCTGTTAATCTGAACAACCCCTTTGAAGGTAATGATATGCAGTATTACAACTACTGTCAAATTCCAACCATCTCACTTTGTAAACCTATAATGTTATCATATCGGATTTGTTGTTGTTGTTTGTCTCTTTTGCTTTTTGTTTCTCTTTTCTGTGTCCATTTTCTCTTAAAAAAAAAAGAAAAAAAGAAATAAAAAGATCTTTTTAACAGAGAAACTAGATCTACAATATTAACCTGAGCTGGAAATTCCCATTTCATTTTGTGTAATTAGTATTTTATGTCCTAGGAGTCATCTGTATTTTTGTGTGGCTAAAGTAATGGAATGAAAGGGAGAAGGAATAAGTATATATAGTTACAATTTTATTTACTGCCTCTGGAACCTAGTTCTGTTTCACAGTTACTATTTTGGTGGGCAGAGTGCTTGTCTGACAGGGCAGAATGTACTCCTGTTGAAGCAGGGCTCTGTCTTGCCCAAGCTGGCAAGAATATAATCAGTTTCAACAAAACACTTGAGGAGGGGAACAGCCTTATGGTTATCATAAGAAGTTTCTTTGATCTTCCATGATTCTTTTATAATTTTAAAGTATACACCTGGAACTTGAGGCTCCCTCCCTTTATCCATTCCATTCTTCAATAATCACAATTTTCTCTCTTACTAGGTTGGGCTTCTCGGGAATTAGTTTGACCTTTGATTCCAAATCGAAGTGGAAATTTTTAAATGATTTTTGTGCAAAATAGCTCCACTTGAAGATTGAAATGAAGTTCTTCCAGGTGGATCTGATAGAATAACTGACCAAGAGGGACTGCAGATAAGAGCTACTGCCGAACCTCAATCATCAGAGCAAGACTCTAGGGTTAGGATGAAGAAAAGTTCAGGTTGCAGAATTTTGAACCAATGCATTAGTGACTAGGGAGTTTCCCTTGTTGGTTTCAGTTTGATTCTTTGCGGTGCTGCCTTTGTATTTTGTAATTATATCCAATTCTTTGTTTTTAACAGGAATTTGCTAAAACAGATGGGCTTATTTTCTGCAGATAAAAATAAATTGGTATCATATTTAAGCCCCTTTTATATAAAGAAATCTTAACTCATAGGGAGTTTTAAAACAACGTTTGGTTCTTTTCTAATTCTGATATATAATTTTAAGTACGTTTTTGCTGGCAAATCTCTGCTAATGCTGTTAACTGCCCACATTTTCTTCCTTTTCTCATCTAAAATAGGAACCTGGGCCTCTTGGACCTGCCCTCCCAAAGCTCTGCATTTGCTGTCATTCTGGAGTCCTGCTGTCCCCCCACCTTCAGATGTTCAGCAAGCAGTGATCACCATGTCTAATCCTCCCCGTTTACCTGAGTTCCACGCGACTTGCCTTCCAACCTTGGGATCCTAATCCCAAAGACCAGCGTGGCACCCTACGGGACTGCACTTCTTCCCACAGCCCAGCTCACCACTCCCCATTCCCCTCAGCCTGTGACCCATATTGTCACTCAAGGGTCCCCACGCCTGTGCAGCCGCAGGGCTGGGAATCCCTGGCTTCCATCACCAGGGCTTAGTTTGAGCAGGTTCTCATCTGCAGCTCACTCTTTGATCACCTTATATTTTTGCCTCTAATTTGTCATCTGGCCTTGAAGACTTTAATGGCTCTTTGAGGAAATAAATAATTTTCTACCAATTTTATACAGAAAGGAAGTCCAATAAACATAAGAGAAAGATTAGATATGTTGAAAACAATATCTAATCAGATTTCCAGATTTCTCTCTAGTTTCCTGCCTAATAGTGGTAACTAAAATATTAATGTCATTTAAAATTATTGTTATTACATATGGTTATTATTAAACTTAAAACTGAATAATTGTCACAAAGCCAATATTTTTTGCTCAATTCTGTGCCAAGCATGATTCTAGGTCCAGATACATGGTTATGAATCAAATAGCCAAGGAAATTAAGAAATTGAAATTAGTTCTGGTTCCATGAAAATTTAATGGTTCCTTTTCTCTAGGGGGAAAGGATTGCATTAATCATCCTGAGTTCACACGGAGTAGCAGTGGTTCTCAGTCCTAGGTGCCATTAGATGGCCAGATGGGATGGCTTGGGCTCAACTCAGATTTATTAGAAATAAATAGAATTTCTGGCGTTGGAGCCTGTTTGGTTCTGCCACGATCTCCTATCTCCCCTCCTCCTTTGCTTTCTTTCCTCCACTTCCTTTTCTCCGTTGACATCTCCTGTGTGCAAAAACAGAGTCAAGAACTTCTGATTAATTCTAGAGTTTGCCAAATCCAATGAAGCATGTAGAAGACCTGTTTCATTTTTAAAGATTTATAACTTTTCTCTTAAAAAAAAAAATCCATGCCCAGGGCAGTAAAATCACTGTGTTTCTGTGGAAACCGGTTAGGCAGCTCCTCAAAAAAAAAAAAAAAAAAAAAAAAGATGAGTAAAGAATAAATTTATGACCCAGCAATCCTACTTATAGATATAGATGTTAAAGTATTGAAAACAAATACACAGATCCAAAGGCTGAATAAAAATACCTCAGACCAAAACAGGTACTCAGACAAATACTTGTGCACGTATGTCCAGAGTGGCACTATTCATAAGTGTCCATGAATGGATAAATTGAGTCACATACATGCAACAGAATATTTTTCAGGTGTAAAAAGGAAAAGCAGCATGGGTACATGCCATCAATAGATGAATCTTGGAAACATGTTCAGTGGAAGAAGTCTGACACGAAGAGTCACATAATATATGACTTTATTTATGTGAAATATTTGGAAAGTGGCTGTCAGATGCTGGGGTGGAGAGGGAGGAATGGGGGTACCTGTTTAATGGCTGTCTTAGTCACTTCCTGTCACCAAGACAATACTGGACACACAGTTTAAAGGGGGAGAGGTTAATTTTGGCTCGAGGTTTCAGTTCATGGTCAGCTGGGTCCAGCTGCAACCCACGCAGCTCTTGAGGTTCCCTGGGTGAGGGTGGCAAGAAGGTGAAGAAATAAAGACGAGACACAGAAAGCTGGGATCAGGTGGAGCCCTCTCTCTGGTTGAGAGGAAAGGAATTGCCCCCTCACTGTATGAGCATTTATTTATACATTTAGCAACTTAATGTCACATGACACCCCTTTGCCTAGTAATCAATATGCAGGGCAACCTAAGGGCCTGGTGTTTGGGGGGTTGGAGTTACTTCTTTTGTGACTTGCCCTGGACGGTCTTCGTTCTCGGACAAGGTGACTGGCTGCTGCAGGTGTAGTTAATTTCCAGCTTGAACAGCTCCCTACAGGGTCCAAGGCAGGAACAGGAGCACTCCC
>RJWM01022525.1:0-33562 GCA_004363535.1 Dasyprocta punctata | reverse complement strand
CCTGCATAACCGAAGCATCCAACCTGAGAAAAAGCACAAAATTGTATCGTATAAGTAAAAGGCAAAACTTTACTAGCCCGATCCTGACTATCCCTTGTCAATAAAGGGCTGAAAGTCATGCTCGAAGAAGTCACCTTGTAGTGCCTCTCTCCTTTGCACCAGGCTCAGCCACTAGCAAAATACTCCCTTGCTCTATGCCAGGTGACCCTGAGACCTGCCCCAGGAGTTAGATGCCTCACAGAGGAGACTGTAGCAGGTGACAGGAATTGCCCCAAATGACCAACCTGTAAGTGCCATATCCTTCTGGCTTCAAGGACAAGCTCCATCCCTGGCCCAAGAAATGGACAAGCACCCAAAATGACAAGCCCAGTTCTGATGTTGCCTCGTGTATGAAGAGACTGTGCAGCTCAGCTCCTGCTTTTGCTCCCATAGAGTGTCTTACTCCAGGCCTAACACCTCCCCTGGGAATCCCTTCCCAGGGAAACGCCAGACTCTGAAGAAACCTTAACCATGCACCTCTCCCTGGCACAGTCAAGAGCCGTTTTGAGCCACATGTGAGTCTGATATTCCGGATGCTAGGAGCCGATCACCAGCCCGAGTGCGGGAGCCAGGTGCCGCCCATCCCGCTGCAGCCTGCTTTCCACCTTCTTTGAGTGGCACTTGCACCTGCCTGCGGCCATCCCTCCTTGGGCAGGGATCCCATCAGATTTTACAAGCTAGGCAGGGTCAGGCCTGGTGAAGACATGAATGGGGATGCCCAAAACAACAAAGGCGGCAGGCACTTTGCCCTGGGAGATGGGGTGAGCCAAGCCATGTGCTGTAGGTCACAGGGCAACCTGGGAAAGCCTTGAACTGGACAGTAGTGGCCCCCACTGAGGACAGACCTGCTGGGGATTAGCCAGATCTCAGAAAGACAATTTCTACAGAAACGCTTTAATTTGGATGACTTTCAAAGCGTGGTGGATCATCAGGAGACAAGCTAGTGTATGGCAACTATTTGTAGAGCAAGATGGGCAGAATTTTTTCAGTAAAGGGCCAGAGAGTAAATATTTGGGGCTTTGTTGATACAATGGCTGTAGTGTGAAAAGACTCTATCACTGATGTGTAAATAGAGGAACATGGGCATGTCTCCCACAGACTGTATTAGTGGACACTGAAATTTGAATTTAATATAATTTTCAAATCTCATGAAATACTATTTCTCTTTTGACTTTTTAAAAAACTGTTTTAAAATTATAGAAAGCATTTTTAGTTCATAAAACAGATGGGTTGTATTTGGACTGTAGACGACCATCTCTCAGCCACCCTTCTGAGGCAATACTTCATGAACAATACATGATAAATGACCTGTTTTTAAAGATTTTTTTTAAAGCTTTCTCAGTCAGATACTTTTGTCAATTTATATCAAATTTGGCCATTATAAAAAAAAAAAAACAAGAGCCACAAAATAAGTCCATCAATGAAATTGCTACCAGTGTTTCTAGTCCACGTTCTGAATCTATGGACTTTTGCACTAGGGACTGGACCTTAGCAGTGTGTGACCCACAGTGTGGGTGACCCTGTAAGTCTAAAGTAACCGTATGTTGGTATAAAGTCAATGAGTACATCAATTATTTAGATTGTCATCTAGTATTTTTGAGGTGGGTAGGGTTTATGGTTTACACACACAGGCTGGCTTACCAAGTTCTTAACAAATCTTTGGTTGTCGCCACCATGGGTTCTAGAAGGCAGACTCAGTGAGGAACTCTAATTCTATCATAGCAAACATCGCTACTCCCCATTTCTCGGGTTCCATCCTTAGCCTCAATCTTCCAGTTCCTACCCACCTGCCTAGGAAGCCCAGTAAGCGGACTACGGCCTGGTGTTTGCCTCTTTGTTCACTCTGGTCCCTGGACTCATGCATCTGAAATCACTTCTACCATGTCTATACCTGTGGCTACAGGCCGGTCGCTCTTCCTTCCTCTCCTAACCCTCACGTCTACCCTGAGTTGAACTGTTCCTAACTTCCTCCACCTGTCTTCCTGAAAAGAGAAAGTCATGCACAACAATGCCCAATGTTTCTTTCTCTTGTAGGATTCAAGAGAGCAACTTTTTACATTTCCATGTTCTGTGTTGCAGCCCCCTGGGGGGAGGCCACAGCAAAGGGCTCTTTGTGGCAGAGGCTAAGTTGTGCTCAAACCTTTAGACAATTCAATTCATAACAAGCCCAAGAAACCAACTCTCTTCTTCATGACAGTGCATTCTTTCACAGGAGGCTCTGGGGTACCTCATGATAAAAGTTCTAGCTAACTTCAAGTCTGCATACTTGAGTGACTATAACAAAAGATAATGTAGAGGTCCACTTAGAGTAGGAGATTGTTCCAGTGGCTCAAATATTATTTAGTCTAGAGATTTCCCCACTGGACCCCATGAAGCCCTTACTAGTGTAGGGACATTGAGGTTGATATTTTTTAATCACCTTTTAACATACAATAAAATTAAGTAAGTGTAGTGTGATAAGTTTTTGAAAAAAGTCATACACTCATGTCACCACAGTCCCAATCAAGATGAACATTTCTTTCAGCCCAGAAAGTTCTTTTATGCCTGCAGACCACTTCCACCTCTAATTCCAGCCCCAAGTAACTTCTGTCTGCTTTCTGTCACTATAGATGCATCTTTTCATCTCTAGAGTTTAAGGTAAGTAGAGTCATATATATAGCATGTGCTCTAATTGTGTGAGGTTTCTTTGACTCAGCATAAGATTTTTGAGATTCATCTACACTCTCTAGCTTCTGTTAGTAGTTTGCTTCTTTTTAGGCTGAGTAGAATCTCATTGTGTGAATATACCACAACCATTTATTCACTCACCAGTTGGTTGGCATTTGTATAGTTTTCACTCTGACAGCCTTGTGAACAAAATTGCAGTGAACATTCACTTACAAGTCTGAAGCAAAAATATGTTTTTATTTCTCTTAAGTAAATACCTAGGAGTCAAACTGATGAGTTACATAGAAATATGTTTAAATTTACTTTTTAAATGCTAAAGCTTTTCCATGTTTTTAACCATTTAACATTCTTGCCAGCAATACATGAGAATCCTGATTATTCCAAAACCTTGCTAACACTTAATATTTTATGACCTTTTATTTTTGCCATTGTAGTGGATGTGTAGTGATATCTCACTGAAGTTTTTTAGTTGTTGCTTTTTTTTATTTTATTTTATTTTATTTTTTTGGTACTGGGGATTGAACTCACAACCACTGAGCTAAATCTCTGGTCCTATTCTTTGAGACAGGGTCTCACTATGCAGTTCAGGCTGGCTTTGAACTCACTTTGTAGCCCAGGCTGGTCTTGAACTCACAACAATCCTCCTGCCTTAGCCTCCCAAGTGCTGGGATTAAAGGCATGCGCCACCACTCTCAGCTCTCATTGAACTTTTAATTTGAATTTCTCTGATGGTTATTTTTATTACATGGTTAGTTGTCATTCCTGTATCTTCTCTTGTGAAACAGTTATTAAAATCTTTTGCATATTTTTTAAGAATTGGGGCTGTGTGTCCCCTTACTATTGATTATATATATATACATATATATATATATATATATATATATATATACATATATATACGTATGCAGAAAGAAAAGAGAGAAAGAAAGGGAAAGAGGAAGGAAAGAAGACAGGAAGAAGGGAAAAAAGGAAGGAGGGAAGAAGGGAGGAAGGAAGATAGACACTAATATTCTGATTGTGACGGTTAATTGTATATGTGAACTTGATTGGATCATGGATTATCTTCATATTAGGCTAAGCATTATTTCTGGGTGTGTCTGTGGAGGTTTTTCCAGATGAGAGTTATGTCTGAATCTATGGACTCAGTAAAGTAGATGACCTGCTCAATGCAGGTGGGCACCACCCAATGCACTGAGTAGTCAAGTAGAACAAAAGGCCGAAAAAGGTAGAACTCACTGGACCACTTGAGGTAGGACATCAGTCTCCTCCTGCCCTCAACCTGAGATTTATACTATCAGCTCCTTTTCTTCACAGGCCTTTAAACTTGAACTGAGCTATACCACCGGTTTCCTTGGATCGCCAGGTTGCAGACAGCAGAGCAGACTCCTCAGCCTCTGTAATCACATGAACTGATTCCTCATAATAAACCTCACAATAATAAATACATAATTCATGTACATTCATGGATAATTCATATATATATATATATATATATACATACATATGTATGTCTTACAAGACTTACCATTTTACACCTTATTTTTATGAAACATTTCAACTTAACTTTTGTTCTGTGAAATATAAGATCAAGGATGTTTTTTTCTAGTGTGGTTTTTCAATTGTTCTAGTGCCCTTTGTGAAGATTATCCTCTTCCTCTGTCCTTTTGTTGAAATCAACCAACTATGTAATCTGGGTTGTTCAGTCTATGTCATTGACCCATGCGTCCATTTTTATGCTAATATCATATAATCTTGATTATAGCTATGTATTAATTCTTGAAATCAAGTAAGACTTCAACCTTGACCTTTTTCAAAACACTTCAATTAGTCTTGGTCTTCTCACTTTTAAGGAAATCTTTGAATGAAGTAAAAAATAGAATAGTTCCTCTAAAAGTCCAGCTTAATCAGATTAGCAGTTTTGAATGATGATTCTGGAATATGAGAGGTGTACAGTAAGAGGAATCCCAGGTGGGAGACATTGGTACACTTGAGGTTGGAGAGTACAGGTACAAGAAAATGAGGGATGGCAATAAAGCAACCTCAGATGCAGCCTGTGTCTGTGGTGCTGGGGGCAAAGGCACACGGGACTCTTTCAGCAAGGACTAAGCCACACATAGACACCAAGCGCCACCAAGGCCAGGGTCAAGCTGGAATCTCAGAGATTCTTTTTCTGCTTAAATAAAATAGCGTGACGGACTACTCTAGTTTCCTATAAATTTGGTGTATTGATTAAATATGCTTCATATGCATAATTTCTTTTTGTAACAAAAAATAATAAAACATAGCCTATACTACTTGATAAACCAAGATGGAAAGCACAGATTCTGCAAGTGTGTAAATCTGAACTTCGTCCCTTTCTGGTCCCCTAGGAATGCCGCATGAAAAGCTGGGAAGAGAAACATCTCTCTCTCAGGAGCAGGAACAGATGCCATGAGGCAGTTTGTGGGCTTTAGACCCATGGTGGCCCAGTCCAGATCTGCTCAGCCCTGCCTGTCCCCAGCCAAGGCTCACACCAGGCTCATGGTCACAGAGCCTCCCTGGCTGCCACCATGACAAGTTGTACCATCCTTCAACACTGCCAATTAGTCCACCCACAGCAAGGCCAGGCCTCAGAATGGCTAATAGGATGCCTATTAAGTAAAAGCTGCAGTGCCCTGGACTTATCCCAAACTGTGGAGACTCAATCCTTCCCCAGTGACTGCCTCAAGAGGGTAAGTAACATAATGCATAGTGTGGAGAAGTTAAGGGTCTTGAAATGAACTCTGTTCTTTATGACAGTCAGGAGATTGGAAAAAACAGAGAAAACCACAGTGGTTCCTTAGGTCTTTCTGAGATTTCCCACATGACCAGGAATTACATTTTCATGAGAAGCTATGGCCAGCTCAGCAAATTACCAATTTATATTTGCTTTCCCTTTTTCTCGTCTTCATTTCCTTATTTTTCCTTGTATTTTCTTCCCTGTTACATTTGCCTGTAAAACATCACTGTATGATCTTTGCTCGTGACTCAACCTGGCCTCTGAAATCCAAACAAGTTGCTGGGACAAAGGCCTAGTACATAGCAGATGTTCAATTAATTCTATCTTCTTTCCTTCTTTGTATCTATATTTCCTTATTCTTAAACCATACAGGTTTTCGTAAAGCTCAATTAAGATAATACATGGAGCTAGGTTTATAGCACAACAGTGGAGCGCTTGCCTAGTATTCATGAGACATGAACCTCAATCCCTAGCAGAGAAAAAAAATATGTATATAAAGAGGCATTTTGTAAAGTCTCCTTATGAACTATGTTATGCCTGTGTAAGAGCATCATTACAAAGTAATTAATGCCTCTGAGTTAACCAATCAAGTGGTTTTGCTTTCACAAGGTGAACGGGTGCACATGCTCTTATTCACTACAGGGGAATGATTGATTTTACTGTTTTATTTTGTTTTGCTTTGCTTTGTTTTACCAGCTGGACTTCATTGGGAAAATGAGTTCTCGTCTCTGAGCCCCAGTTTCCTCAACTCTAAACTATCTAATTCATGACATTGTTATGAGGTGTTAATAAAATTGTGGGTGTGTAAACTCTTTGCTCTGTTTTACAGAGTTTACTCTGTAAACTCTTAAGAGCTATGGAAATTAATGGGATTATTGTTACTAACTGAAAAGGAGCAGCTAATAAACACTTGTGGGGTAAATGTCTCCCTGTGAAATATAGAGCACTAATTCAAATAATGGTCAAGGTCTTGATATAAATTAGTCATCCATGCTGATTCTTAATTTATAAATCTCTATGAGAACTTAGAGCAAGAGAATGAAAATTAGAGGTCTTCTTCTTGCTGACTGTAATCATTGCTTCTCTAGATAGTACAAATGCAGTCCAAATATAAGTTAGGAATAACCTACCTTTAGGGGTGAAAAGATATAATATAGTCATTTATTTAGTTGAAATAAGAGTGAGTTGTTGACTACCTCAGGGGTTTATATTGATCATAGCTTATGTCTGTTATTTTTATACATTTCGATTCTTTTATAACAATATATTATTTAATGTGATCAAAAATCCTTTGAGATGGGTGTGATTTTCTTCATTTTCAGTTGAAGAAACTGAGATATAGAGAAGTTTGTCAACTTGCCTCGCATACCAAAGATAATACTTTTTTGGAACCAATATTTGAAACTAGATCTATTTCATTCCTTCCTCTACAGCAGACTGCATCTGAAAGTACTGTCCTTTCTCTTATAACTTGCCTATACCTTTTCAAATTGTGCTCTCTACAATCTACTTGAGAGCAAAAACAAAGTTCTAGAACCTAGGAAGAAATACAAAACCAAAATCTAAATGACACATTGATTACCTGTCAACCAGTGGTTCTCAAGGGAGGAAAAAAAAAATTATCCTGTAGTGTTCATTCATTCTCATTGTACAAATATCCCCACAGTGGTTGATTAAACCTATTTTTCCCAGAGAAGCAGCATTCCTTGAGGGAGCCAAGATATTCAAAGCCAAATCAGTGACATTTTTTCCTGTGCCTAAAGAAGCAATGAAATCAGTGGATGATGCCTTCTCGAAACTTCATTTTTTGAAGAACTTTTCTTCTTTAAATCTATGGGAGTTGCTGTCACCTACAAACACAGACAGGGGCCGAATAAATCTAAGAACACAGATTAGTATAGAAGGAAAATGTAGAAAAGGACAATCATGTTGCCCTTAGCTATTCCTATTTTCATTTCATCCATGACTGTGAATTTTCTACTGCATATTGATCATTCTATATGACCCAGTATCTTGCCTTGGAATCCTAATTGCCCTCCCCCAGCTGCTTCAAGAAGGAACCAGAAATGGTGGGTACAAACTACATTTGGGGTATTATGTACTAAAGTGAGAAATTTTGAATTTAAAAAAGAGAACTTGTGTTATTAGAGTGGCATACCCAGAATAAGGGAACCAAATGGTGGCATCTAATGCAGGCTTCTAGGAAGTACCCACTTATACTTCCAAACCATTTTTGAGCAAATCAGCCATACCCAAAGCATCATGACAAGAAAAGAAAAAATTAGCAAGTTATTATGGGCCACATCTCATGCTCAGTACTTCGCTTATCTCCTTAATAGCCCCAGTGTACTGATGAAACAACTGAGAAACAGAGGAATGACTTATCTGGGGTCACGTGAGGCTCTCCCCATGCATTCTGTCTCTGTCCATTGCATCATGCCGCCTGGTAGATGAGAGGAAAGTGAGGAGTCAGGAGGTTAAGTCATGAAGAAATGATTCATCACACTGAACAATGCACCCCACAGAAGGAGATTTTTGTATAAAGTGAGAAGCCCTTCCCACACTGATACTGTGAGCTCACAGGTTATAATTCCTCATTATTTCTACAATTTAAGGAGAGGAAACTGGCATTTCTGAATCTCTCCTGTATGCCAGGTGTACCAAACTTTCATCATCTAGCATCACTTTGAGTCCTCACGACACCCAGCTCTCAGCTTGACAGATGGGGCACACGGGAAACCTCACTCAGCTCTACATCTACACAGGATGAAGTGAATTTCAACCCACATTTGCAATGCTTCTATGACAAGTATCTGAAAAAAAGAATTGGATAACTAAGCATTAGTCCTGGTCACCAGCTTGTGTAAATGACCTATGGGCTTATGCTCAATGCAGGGCCATTCCTCCTTCCAAGAAAACATCAGAAGGCACAAAGAAGAGGAAGGGAGAGAAGCCAAAATGGGAAGATCATTTTTTCCTAGCCTAGAGGATGGAGAGTTTGAATCTCTGCTTTTGTTTTTAGGATTGGTATTTTATTTTTGTTTGTGTGTCAATTAATGGAGTGCCAGAAATAGAAGTCATCTTCCCCCATATTCAGGTCATGCTCTGGTGAAAATGGACACAGTGGAACAGAGCCTCCTGGAATTCCCAAGATGACTCTGCTGAGTCTAGAGAGTTGACAGATGCTAGGCCTGGATCTTCTTCCTGTCTTAATCATTGACTGTCCCACTGTTAACTGGAGAGATGGAAAGATATCAAGAGAAGAACAGAAAATAAAATGGTAGAAAGACAGGAGAAGAGGAATGAGATGACTATGGGATCAAAGTGACCGAAGACAACCAAGGAGACCAACCCAAGAGGGGCTGTGTAGATAACCACAAGGTATGTGCAGACAAAGTGAGCATGGAAATCAAGTGCAACGATTGATAGATTGTGTCAACTTGCAAAGTCTAGAAGCTTAGCTAAATAACTCAGCAGTTCTACATCCTAGGGCATAGAGGACATGCCCTTACTGCTCTAGGATGTTGTTCATTGTGTCAACTTGAGAAGTTTAGCAGTTTAGCTAAGTGATTCAGCAGGGAGCCAGGGTCCTTACTTTGTAAACATCCTCAGCCTGTGCAAGAAGAGGGTACAGATTGTGGGTGTCAAGGACCTGGGGGTGGGTAACCTGAATACAATAAAAGGGAAATGAGGAAGCACTGATTGCTTATTCTTCAGAGGAGCTCCAGTCTTCGTCTTCAACTTAGACATCATTTCCTGGCTTCTGGTGCAGACTGTTCAGCTTCTGCCTGGGACTCTTCAACCTACCAGGGTAAATTCTTCAGTGTTCCATGGCAGACCTATCTGCCCCCTGATACGGACTTGCACAGAGCACTGCAGTGAGCTCCAGACCTTGGGCTGGACCCTTCAGCCTCCAGCATGCAGACACCCTCTACATGCTTCCTCATCTGACTCTGTCGCTGACCATCATAAGCCAATCTTATAATGTCTTATACATTTGTATATCTTGCGTTATATCTGTTTCTCTAGCAAGCACTGACTGATGCATCAAGATAAGGAGGAGCTCAGTTAGAAAGTAAGAAGAGGAAGCTTGGAAGCTTGAAAGAAACATTAAAGAAAATTTAGAAGACAAAGAAGTGAAGAAAGAGAAGAACCTTTTCGATCCCACATAATATCAACCCTTCTATGATGGTGTTCTTCATGGGCACTGTCCCATTTTATCCTCACTCTAGCCCCATGTGGCAGAGAAAGTGAAACACAGGAATGTTAAATTCTGTTTTCAGAATCACTCTAATAGCTGGGATGTGAAGCAGAGTTGAATTTTAAAGCCCATGCTTGTTGCTACTCCACTGCTATCCCCATGAGCATTCCACCAAGCCAAACCCAGTTTACCAGTGGGACCTTGTCTCTGCCTGCCTGTACACCCTGCCCCCGTGAGCCAGGTGGACCTGCCCCAAAGGCTCTCACCTCCCACCATCCTCCATCAAAGTTCTCGACTTCTTTATTTAAATTCAGACCCTAATGAGAAGGTGTTACAGGTAAGAAATGGGAACCAGATGTTTTAATATGCACCGAAACTGATTATTGCTGTTTAGTCAAAGTGACATGCACTGCTGGTCAGAGTTTTGTCCTGGCTTTTGTCCTTAGCTCAGTAAATCGTTTTGCCTAAGCTGGGGAATCATTTGTCATATAAGGTGAGATCACTACTTGAGTTTTTCATCTTTATGAGCACCTACCAAGTGCCTGGTGTGGTCTCATTTAAAACTCAGAAGCTAGCTAGGCATTTTGCACATGCCTTTAATCCTAGCACTTGGGAGTCTGAGGCAAGAGAATCACAAGTTTCAGGTAAGCCTGGACCATTTAGCAACCTCAAAGCCAGCCTGGACTACAAAGCAAGATCTGTCTCAAAAATTAAAAAAAAAAAAAAAATATATATATATATATATATGTGTGTGTGTGTGTGTATGTGGACATATATATTATATGTATATATCCCATATGTTCTGTGAAGTATCTACTGTTATCATGTAGTTTCAGAGAAGTTACAGCTTGGAGAGTTCAAATTACCTTCCAAGACGGTTTATGGGCATCCAGTGTAGTACTCCCTTCCCCTTGAGTAGGTGAACAAAGCAGTAGAGAGTAACTATTCCACTTGACAAGCAGATTCTAGAGGATACAAACAGAAAACAATTTTATTCTTTCTTATCCCTTCCATTAACAAGATCTCACCAAGAATTGCTTTCTCTACCCTCAGAAGAGGAAACTCAGATGGGTTCCATAACTTTTGCATACATTCGGGGTAATAAGCCTTTCAGTTACTTCAGTCTGCAAAACCACTCTCATTTTAATAATTAAAAAGTCCTGTCTAGGGTAATAATCAACAGGGCAGCTGAGCGCAGTATAAAGTCTCTTTGCTTGGCCTGCAGTTCAAGCCTCACTGCAGATGTAATGGGCACTAACTACAGGGGGCAGGGGACAGGCATTGCTCTGGAACCAGGTAGAGTGACTTTGGTCACATTATTTCTACACCAGTGGAAATCCCATATGGGTCTCACACTGAGAAGACTCACACTGCACCCTCCAAGGGACATCCTGGAAGTCACTTGTGTTGGCTGAGATCTCTAATGCCAGCAGTCTCTTAGCACGGTCAGTGTGAATGAATAGCACCTGGCTTTAAGGTCTGTGATACTTGGGGCTTCTTATTCACCCAGCACAGTGATCCAAGAGTTCCACTCTCACATCTATTGTAGAAGCATTGAAAAGCACTAGAATAGGCCCAGCTTTGTGGATATTATATACACAATTATAACACAGAATTGTTACCTATTTGGCAAGCATTTCTTTATTCTACTTAATTAATTCATTGCTTATGGCCTAATGAGAGCTGACATGCACCTTCATAGGAAGACACGTGAGTGGATCACTTGATAAAACATTGATTCAAGATTCAGACAACTGAGATAAAATTTTCATTAATACTCAGGCAGGCCCTGGCAATACTCATTCCAGCATTTTCCAGGGAAAAGAGTATTCTAGCTTATAGGTATCAGGGGTTATGATGCCAGTATCAGGCTGGCCATATCAGGGTGGAGGTGGGGGGAATGCACCCACCAAGCATCAGGCTATCTTAGATGAAGAAAATATTTTACAATAACCCATCCAACCCCACTTTCTCCCATGCCATGCTCAGCAACTAGATATATGGTTATTGACTCATGAATCACTTTATTCCAAAAAAGCAGTACCCAATGAGGCTGACAGAAAAATCTTTAAAAATTAGAAGGGGGAGTTTCATTCTGCTGCACCAGAGTAGAGAAGCTGAAACTAGACTTCCCAGAATCTCCTCCGCTGCACGATTCCAGGAGAAACCGGGCCAAAAGAGGAACTTGCACGGAGTGTGGATCGCCAAGATGAAGCAGCAGCTGTCACCGTCGGAAGTTAGTCACGATCAGAGGTGGCAAGAGACAGGGTCCAGGGCGGCCCCGATTCTCACTTGTTCTCACAATCTTTGGCTCAGCATCTACCTCTTGTTCTGGTCCCAGGTTTCTCCAGATGTTTGGCTGCAGCCCACAGAGGTTGCGGCTGCACAGAGGCAATGGTCGCATGGCTCCACCACGCCCACGGCACATCCGAGGCAGCGGCAGGCAGCCAGGGAGTGTGGAGGGTCGGGCCTGAGGAAAGCGTAAATTCCAAGGTTATGAGTCCTCAAGGGTAAAAGCCACTTCGTATTAGTGTGTAGCATGCAGTAGTTTCTCTAAGTCCTTGAAGAAAACAGGCTTTGGAGATATTAAAAGGGGTCGAATGTTTATCACTCCAAAATTTATAAGTTGCAACCCTAACCCCCAGTGTGATGGTAGGAAGAGGTAGGGCCTTTGGGAAGTGATTAGAACATGAGAATGGGGTTAGTGTCTTTACAGGAGACCCCAGAAAGAGGTCACTTACCCCTTTTACCACATGAAGAAATAGCAACAAGTTGCCATCTAGGAACCAGAAAATGGGCTCTCAGCAGACATCAAATCTGCTGGGGCCCTAATCTTTGATTTCCAAGTCTTCAGAATTATTAGAAATAAATTTCCATTGTTTCTAAGACTCGAGTTCTATGATCTTTTGCTATAGAAACTCAAATAAACTAAAACAAATACTCTTCAGAGAGGATCTGGTATTTAGAGTGAATGGTGAGCAGATGCATTAGCGGGTTGCCAATTTTCAAAAATTAATAATAAAGACCCAAACACTAAGGAAGTGTAATAAAAATGATGAGACCCACAAAAATAGGCTGACAGATTTTGCACAACAAAGAGAAAAACTAGCATGTGACCTGTACAAATACCAAACAGCAACACTTACCTGGTCCAGACTTTTTAACAAGCCCAACTGTAAAGAAACTCACAACATAGGAGAACGACCTCATTTCAAAACTTATGTATGTGTCTATTATATACACAAGGAAGCATGGTGTAGCGATGGACTGAGAGGAATTCTGGGACAGATTTCCTGGTTCTAAATCCTGGCTTTGCCTCTTATAAGCTAGGTGGGCCCAAATGTTCTGCTCCTCAGTTTCCTATCTCATGGAGGGTTTTGAAGATTCTTAAAAAAAAAAAAACTATAGGAAGTTATTGTTTTGAACTAATAAGTCTCTTTCTTGGGTACCATAGTAGCATACTAAAAATCAAAGTGAAGTCATTCATACTAACATCCCACATCATCAAATAAAGTTGCTATCTGATCTTCAGAGAAATCAGGAGAGAGAAAATGCCAACTTTCTCCCCCCCCCAAAAAAATAGTTTCAATCTTCATAGCAATGAAGTTCACTCTCCTTTAATCCTTACAAAAATGGTAACCTGAAGTAACTGAGATTCACCAATTGATTATTTCTCTATTCTTCTATCTCCCTGGCCCTACCTTACAACACAAGTAACTTTGAAAGAACTCATTGGCTTTTTGTTCTTTGTTTCTGCTTTTTGTTTGTAATCCATTTTCTGTCTATAAAACCGAAATCCTGGATGCACCTTGAGACCATAAGCTTAAGTGAAATAAATCAGACACGCAAGCTTAAATAGTACATGGTTTCCCTTATATGAGAAGCCCAAAATATAAATAAAGACCAAAATAAAAGACAGATAATAGGAAGTAGGAAGAAAGATCATTCTCAAATGGTAAGAGGACCAAAGAGATGTAGGGATGAAGGAAGGGAAGGAAAGGGGACGAAGAAAGGAATGAAGATGGGTTGGGTGCATACACCAGCTCCACACACAGAATGTAAACATTATGTACTGCAAGCGTGTACTAATAAAAATAAAATTAAAAGCAAAAAACAGCCACTTCTGCTTAGCTCATTGTAACACTTATTGTATAGAATGGAGTGTTGCTTGACTCTAGAATCACAAATGAAGACAATTGAGATCTTTCAATTTGTTGTAATTTTCACTGTTGACAAGATTAAATGAGTCAATATATTGGTAAAGCACTTGAGGAAGTTCTTAGCATTCACAAAGTGCTATATAGGTGTTTGTTATGAACAAGTGTGTTTATTTTCATTCCATAGTGTGAATTTAACCTTCCTGGTAAAAATTGTTCTATGACTTAAAAAAAAAAACTTGTGTCATTTTTTTCTCTGGCCCCATAACTCAAAATGTCATAAATAGATGGCAGGGAGGGCACCACTGGCCACTGCACACAGGAACATGGTGCTAAGGGGGAACAAAACCAGGAAAGCAACCTCTTTACAAAATTCTGCTTCACAATAGTTGGTTCCTGCCTCTTTCGGTTGGTGCTGAGTTCAAATGGAACTGAGATAGGAGATTCGGACATGGCATAGCTGGCTGGGAAAGTAGGCATGATCTGTTAATTTTAAGACCTCCAGACACATGCACAAGACCATTCTCAAAGCTCTGCACCTGGACTTCTCTCAAGAACTGGAGCAGGTTTTCGATAGGATGGCCTGGACGTGACATCAGTCTGAGGTGTGAATCCCAGCACCACCTCTCAGGACCCGGATGTAGAAGTCCTCACAGGTTTCCTTGAGAATTAAACTCAAGGTGTGTGAAAGACACAGATGCCAAGAACTTGCTATCCTGAGTTTCTTCATATTAACCTAGTCTGCTTTCTCCAGGGTATCCTTTTATTACTTTTTCTCCTTTTACTTGAACCACACCCTCTGCAGAGCCAATTTCTCCCTCATTTTTCACTTTCACTTTTTCAAATCAACTTGGACACTGCTTTTTCCTTATTTAGATCAATTTTTTGTTTGAGATGAGAAGAACCTGGATTCAACTCCAAAGCGGGAGGGGAACAACCCAGAACCCAGGAACATTTAATTGGTGAGCTGCTTTTAGAAGGAGACTATCCAATAACAGAACCACTGTATTGTTCCAGATGACTGCTCTGGGTGCTCTCTCCAGACTCAGTTTAAAAGACTTCTGCTTTCCCCCTTCCCAATGTGTTCCACTTCTGGGTCTAGCAAGAAGGCCACTCACTATCAACTTTACAGCCTGTTCCCCTGGAAATCCTAGCAAATTAATCAACCCTGATTTCCTGATGCGGGGCAAGATTGACTCTTCATATTGGCTTAGGATTGTGTGTTGTCACTGAATGATCCCTTCCAACTTGCTTTCTTTGTCAGTACCCTGCCTGGGTGACGTCCAGTCTATGTAGAGTCTACAGGAATTCAGAAGTGGCTAGGAAATGACGACTGTGAGATCAGTGAGCTGCTACCTTGCCCTGGACCCACCCCTCTTCGCATCACGCCCCTGCTGGTTGCTACCAGTAGGGCCATCTGAGTTTGTACACCCCTGTGGCATTTGGGAAGGGTAGAAGACACAAAAGGGAAGCAGGTCACATTTTTGTGAGTCACTTTGCCAGAAAAAAGTAACTAAAGGCTTTTGTACAACTTTAATAACACACTTTCTGAGTTCACCCACAGGCATGTACTCAGTTGTGAGTATAAGATGTCTGTTTTCTTCTTTCCAGAGCCCTAATCAGTGTGTAGACTCCACTTCAGAAGGTCTCACTGAGTCCTTACTGAATCCTTTTCTTCTACAAGGATTTGTACTTGGCCTCCAGATGCTCACAGTCATATGGAGATGATCCCAAATAGATTAACCATAGCACACCCTGTTAAATACCACATAGGGGAATGGTATGATAGGAAGCAGAAGGAACCAAGCTCTGCTGGAATCAGTGGAAACTTTCCAGTGGAGGGGGCAGCTGAAGGTGCCTCAGGGGCTTCTGAGTAGAGATTTCTGAGCAGGCGGCTGGTGGATCTATCAGCTGCTTCTTGAGGAGGGTTTGGCAGGAAGTAAAGACCAAGGCATCACCCTGCATCGCGGAGCTAGAGAAACTGAAGAACTGGGCCAGGGCCAGCGAGTGGGTAGGAGAAAAGAAGGTGGCCTGGGTGAGACTTGGAGGAAACCCAGAAGATTGTCCCAGAGCTGGCTGTGGATCAACTGTGGCATGCTGGAGTTATGGGTGGCCTCAGAGTTCACAGGGGTGACCCTACAGGGTGTGTCATGGGTTTTCTCGAGACCAGCTCTTGGGCAGGAGATGACCTGTTCCCTCACACTACCTTCCTGCCAGCCGCCTTCCCCAGGCAGTGATCATGACTATGCCACCAGCTTCATGTGTCATCTATCTCTTTTTCAGATTCTCTACTATTTCCCAATACGCTGTTGCACACATGGAATCTGGCTTTGGGTTTTCCTATGATGGAAACCTCCGTATCCTGGTCCTTCAGAGCTTAGCTATCCTCAAAGCTTGAGAAATGAGAACTACCTCCCTCTAACTATAAGCAGTCCTCTGGGACCTAATTCCTTGTCACAGGGAACAGAAAGAACAGCTCAGGCTTCTTCAAGGTCTGTCCTCCTACTCTGTCCACCTGTAGGCCCCAGGAGTGGAAAACTAAACATTCATCCCTGGATTCCCAGGAGCAGGAAGCCTGATATTGATCACCAGATTCCCAGGGTCCAATAGGTAAGGCTCAGTGAGTATGGGCTTACTCTTTGCTGTTGGTAACAGAAGAAACAGAAGTGATACAAATTCTGTATTTCACAGACACAAGAATAGAGGTGAGGTGGAGAATTCTGCTCCCCTCCCCAGTAGGATTTTTTTCCTGGAGTGACTTAAATATGCATTTGCAGCACACGACACTTAAAACAGGACACTCAAAGTATGAATATAAGCACCTGCTTTTCCAAGGGCATAAAATAGCTTTTAGAATGACTCAAGATTGCCTTTCGGTGCATATTTCTCTCCATAGGGCACTTCCGAAATGAGATGATGAATCCAGGCCCAGAAATTCTATCGTGTGCCTTGACCAGCTTTTTTGTTTTCTTCTCCCATCCACCCTGATCGAAGTTGAAACATTCCAAGGAAATTCACTTTCCAAAACTTACACTTCTCCAGAGAGGCAGAAAATAGCTTGCTTTCAAACGCACTGTAAAGATTTCGCTTAAGAAATAAAATAAAATAAAATAGAACCAAATACCTCTGGCATCTAATCTGACTACAAATTGAAAGCTATACTCATGTTTACATGGTTTTGGGTTTTATTAGGCAAGAGTTGCCTGGCATTAATAATATGATGTTTAACTGGAATAGAATTCCAAACCTCCATCTTTCCAGACTCTGGGAAAATGAGAACACCCTGTCCAGGACCTGAGCCTCCAGAGGCTTAGGGAGAAGGTGTTTGTTGTGGGACCAAATGAGAACCATAGCTGCCATAAATGAGCATCTTGAGTTTATGTTTGTGAGATCTAGGTGGCACCCTGCGGCCTCTGATGGGTAGTGCTCATCAAAGGTACAAATGAGGAAACTGAGTCTCAGCCGGATTAAAGTCCTTGCCTAAGAAGATCACACAGGCAGATAATGAGAAAAACTAGTATTAGCATCTTAACTTGTGCTCATTCATTTTCAGCCCCCACCACAAAGATTTTCCTGCCCTACTGTCACCAATTTCTAAGTGCCAGGGAAACACCCCAGCAAAGGCACATTCAAGATGTTTATCGTCATAGTCACTCCAGGAAAATGAATGTTCCTTGATCATAGAAAGTAACGTTATCAATGGAAACCATTGTTCATGTTATTTATATTTTTCATAAAATTATTTGAGGAGGAGGTGATTAATTTGCATTAAAATATGAGGGGAGGATTAATTTTGAAATTTCTTTTTCCTTTCTCTGAGTCACTAGAGGACCTTATATTCTGGGGTCATTGTTATAAATGACATAGAATCCAGCCCCAAAAGGGCATGACTTCCTTTGGGAAATTTCCTAGGGACTTGAGGGGCAGTAGGAAGTCAGGACTGCTGGTTCACAGTGTCACAAGGAGACCTTCTGCAACTGGGTGAAGGTATGAGTTTTGAGCTGGTTTTTACTGGAGTCATCTGGGTTTGGGTATTTAGCAGCAGTGAGCTTGGTGGTCTTAAAAAGAAAACTTTAAAAAATGGGTATGGAATCTTTGGAACCACAACCAAGAAGTTTCCAGGAATGAGAGTTCCACACAAGTGATGAGGAACTGGTAAAGCAAGGTAGTAAATAGAAAGAGGGAGATAGGCAAGAAGGAAACAAGCTTTTGCTGCAAATAAGACCAGGCCTTATGGTCCTGCTTATTTCAGGAGGACTACGTGAGCGAAGAAGCAGATGAACAAACTAGAATCCTGCTTTGATTCTGGCAAAGTGTCTAGGACCCTAGGCAGAAACTGTTACATTATTTTTTGCTGTGCCCACCAGGAGAGGCTGACATGCATGTGCCGGTGTTTAGACAGCTTCAGTGCTGGTGACACATTCACCCTGAACAGACCAGGCTCCAGCTTCCGTCTACACATGTGTGAACCATGTAAGCAGGACCAAAAGCACTTGCTATGTCAGAGAGAGCCACAAAGACTTGAAGGGGAGCACCCCAACCACGCAGACCCAGTGCTGAAGCCCCTCCGTGCTATGCTGTCCCGAGCCCGCGCTCTCCAATTTCATCATTTCTGCCTTAAAGTGGGCCTGCAATTTTCATTTCTTTATGGGCTTAAGTAATCTATTGCAAATGGCACCAGCAGGCCGTAATGCATTCTTGCCGAGGAAACTGTTCTTTCTCTTCAGCAGCTTTCTGGTTGAAGATTTGCCGGGCTGGGTGACTGTTTTACATTAGCTATAATGGTGTTTACATTGGATGCACCGATGTTTAAATCACTGGACATATTTGTTATTAGGAGGGAGGCAGTGGCATTGTTTAGCCAAAAGTATCTGGGTGGGTGTGGGGGGCTTCTATTAGTATTGATAATATTTTACAAGAGACCTTGTGGGGATGTTTATAATAATAGCAGTGCTGTTTATCTTACCAGGATTATGTTGAAGCAACTTTAATTGTATTCATATTAAACATATCGATGTTAGAACTGATGTAATATGTTTAGCATTAATATGAAGGTTGCTGAGTTGGGGGCTTTTCAGGTAGAATGAAAGGGCTGGGAAGACAATGGGGCATATGGAAAGCATTTGGTTCTGTTCTTGTCTAACAAGAAGGATTAGTGCATTTGCCGAAGTACAGTCTAAGATGTGCGGTGGGCTGCAAAGCTACCATCTGCTTCCCTTACGACGGTATTCTCTTGGCTGGTGCAGCGCGATTGCTCTGAGTCCCTGCATTCTCATAAGCTCCACCAAAGCCCAAATGTCAGGGATACTTCAGATGCTTTGCAGCTGGCTGTCGCACCCAGAGATGTTTCAAAATGGATTTTGTAATGGCTTATAAAAGTCCCACATTGTGCACCAGCGGTTATTGAGTGTGATATAGTGTGCACAAGAATGTTCCAAATTCCCTCCGCGCTGTATCCATCAATCTGGCTCTATTAGGGTTGGCAGGATAATGGCTGGAGAGAGGCTCTGGACTTTATCTCCAGCTGAAAGAAGCATCCTAATTATCTACTCATCAGAGCAACCCCACTCCTGGCTTGAAGAGCTCACTGCCAGCTCAGGCCCAGAAATTCCAAATCCTCACAGTCACCCACCAGAGCCATGGAGGCTCTGATACAAGGCTGGGTCCAGCCCAGCTGGGGAACACAGTCCCTGTAAGTCCTGAAAATCCATCTAACTCCCCCGCTGGCAGCACTGCTCCAGTTTAACCCAGTAAGGCTCAGTTTCCTAACCCTTTGCTGCCAGTCCAATTCAGTTCTCCTGGAGTCCAACTGAGTTCCTGAGGCTGTGTGGCAGAGGCTAGGATCCAATTCGGGAAAATTAGAAGGCCTGATTTTCTATCATTTAGGAAAAATATTTGTACCTCCTTCCTAAGGAGTATTGAGAAGTTTAAAGGAGGAAGAGCGCCCAGCAGGGTATCTGGAATATATCATGCACTCATTAGTGGACAAAATAGAAAGTCTATGTTGACTTGTAATCCCAACACGTGGGAGGCTGAGGTAGGAAGATTGTAAATTCAAGGCCAGCCTAGACAACTGAAAGAGACTTTCTGTGTAAAGACGAGTGAGGAGTGGAAAGGAAGCCTAGAAGTGTGTAGCCAGCAGGGCCATATGGGACATGAATGGCTTGCTTGATGGCAATATGGCTAATCTCTTTTTAGAATACTGAAGCAATGTTTATAAAGAGCTTTCTACTTCACAAAATATTTGTCACTAATATAATACTACAAGCTTGTATTATTATCACTATTGTTATTCTCCCCATTTTGCTGAAGAGAGAGTTAGATAAGGAGAGGAAGTAAGGCTCAGAGAGGTGAAATGATTTGCCCATTTGCTCAAGAATAATTTCCTGAACTCTTATTGATGGCTTCTTGGACTGGGAGGGACAAGAGTCCCCACCCCATTGTGGTTAACAAGTGGCTGAAATAGGATGGGACACACGACTCTCTAACTTCATGGATCTTTCCTGTCCTGGGCCAGAAACTGTTCAGGAGATCTGCCAGTGCAGGAGGAGTAGGAGCTGGAGCACATGCATAAATAACTATAAGGACAGGTGCAAAGAGTGTGGAATACACAACAGGGTAGTGAGATTGGAGAAAAGGCTAAAATAGTGGCCAGTGGATAGGATACAAAGCTTCAGAAAAGAAGAGGACTTTGAGCTCTGTTTTGGAAATCGATAGGACTTAGACATGCAAAAGGAGACCAAATCACTCTAAACAGAGAAGCTAGAATAAATGAAGGTGTCAGAGCAGGAGAGAAGGAGGAACTTGTGGGGGAAAGCAGGTTGTTTCCTTTGGACTCCAGGGGTGGTAATAGAAAGGAGTAAAATAGCATGCCTGACAAGTGATGTGTAGAAGATGGAGGCAAGCTGAGGAGCTAGGCTTTTCTTTTTGAGAAATGGGGAGCTAAGGAAGGTTTTAGAGCAGCAGCATGACATATGTGATCAGATATGTGTTTTCAGGAGATTAGACTGACACTTCAAAAGACATAGATAGTAAGAGGAAGAGTAGGCTGAACAGTGACATAGTAATCCAGGTAAAGGTAAAAAAGGCCCGACAAGTTTGATAGAAATGGAAAGGGGAGGAGAATATATATACCAAAGAAATCAGAAAACACAACTCTGGCCACCCATGACTACATGTGTCTTCTGCTCCTTGGAGTCTGGACAGGGTGTGGGCAGCAGCTCTGAGAAAGGTAAGAGTCAGCCACGGGCCAGCAAGATTCAACACCAGGTGTTTCCCATACACACTGGTGAGTGGCATCTCTGGAATTCACCTTGATAAATGCTTTGGAGGGTTAACTTTGATTGCAAGGATTACTATAACCAAGTATCACAGGCTAGGTAGCTTAAATAACAGAATTTGTTTTCTTACTGTTCTTGATGCTAGAAGGCTGAGATCAAGATGGTGGCAGAGGGAGTTTCTCCATGATGTGCGGATGGTCCCAGCTGTAGTCTGTATGTTTGTGTGCCCCAAAGAATGGATTACTACCCTTGTAATAGAAGTCCCAGAAGGACCCCTTGCTGCTTGGGTGCCCAGGGTTCCCCAGTAGACACTGTTTTCTTGGTATAGCTGTTACTAGCTCACATTTTTACCATCGAACAAGCCCTGGCCTGGGTATAAACTGCAAGTTTTATCCTAATTATAACAACCTTTAGGTGCTATAGAGTAATTGCATTTCTTAATCTATGAATGTTCTTTCTTCACTATCAAATCCATTCCACCTGATCGCAGACTTCCTAAGGGCCAGGTCTGTGTGTCCTCTCTCTGCCCCATGGGGCACTGACCCAAGGCCTAACTCAGACCCAACACACTGGAAATGCAGTCTTGCCTCAGCTCACGATCACTTCTGTTTGTGAACAGTTCGGTTCGCAGACAGAAGCATTTGGCCGAATTTTGTTTCCACTTTCAAACTCCGCATGGGTGACAAACAGGAATCCAGTCGTCTTCTCCAGAAGAGAGGAACAAATTAAGTTTATGAACTGAGGTACTACTGTATTTGGTAAATGGGACTAAATCAGGTAAAGTAAACCAGGTATCTTCCTTGCTGTGGAGTTCATCTTCACCGCGCCCTCCAAGAAGTCATTGATTCTTGGTCTCTGACTCTTCCAAGGAAAGGGCCAACCTTCCCCAGAGCTACCGTGCTGGTTGCATTGGAGAGAAAACAAGTGAAAGTGAGCCAAAAAGTGAACAGGTCCTGCCTGCAGACACCACACCCTGCAGTACAGGGGCAGGGGCTCTTCTTCCTGCTGGAGGGGACTCCAGCCTTGTTTCTCAGACCACGCAGCTGCTCAGAGTCCCCTGCGCAAGATGGAGAAGCACTCATGTCACATCGGTCCTCAGGGAAGCCTAAGAAGCAAAGACGAGTCGCTGGACTGAGAAGAGGACCCATTTGACATCACTGTGCTGAAGCCTGACCTTTTGGGGTCTTGCTTTTGTTTTCCTCGGTTGTTCCCCTCGTGTTTGAAGTCCCTTCCTTAAGGAAAATCCTTCCTGGTTGCTGCCTTTGCACCTCCAATTGGCTCTGAGAGCAACCTGTCTTACTGCCTTGAATCACCATTGTATTGCTTTTCCTTCCAGTCCCTCTTTAAGGTCGCTTCACACATGAGTAGTACTCAACTTTTGGCGCATCAGAATCATCTGGAAGGCCTGTTAGACACAGATTTCTGGGCCTCCCCACTCCCAGGCTTTCTCACTCAGAAGGTGTGGGATAGGACCCAAGAATATGCGTTTCCAACAAGCTCCCAGCTCAGGTCTCTGCCATTGCTCTGGGGCACACACTTTGAGAACTGCTGCCTCTGATCTTCTTTGGGAAAGGGGCCGAGCCTAGAGCTGGGTTTTCCACTTGGCTATGCATTATAATTAGCTGGGAGGCCTGTGAAAGACTCCTACCCAGTCCTACCTAGATCAGTCCCGTCAGGACCTGGCAGTGGGGCCTGACCCATAGCAACATGTTCAGGGCTGCTAGGGTGACTTCCAAGTGCAATCAAGGTTAACAAATACTACTCTATTTTCCCCAAACACGATTTCTTTCAGCATTTTTGCCCATTATAGCAAGCCCTTTTTCTCTCTGTATGTTCTCAGTATGACTTTTTTTTCCCACTAGGTTGCATTTAATTCATCTTCACGGGTTAGGAGGTGAGGGTTCTTGGGATCATAATTTTATGACACCTTCAGACAGTACTCTTTAAGTATTTATTCAATGCTTACTTAATGGAGCTGCCAAGAAAATTATTCTCTTAACATAAATTCCCAAAATTCTTACAATTCACTCTCATGACCAAAAGAACATTTTCAATGTCCATCTTAAAAAGAAAGAAAGCAAAAGAAACACAAACATTTCCCATTTTCCCTGTTTCTGAAATGTCATCCAGTTGCCTTTCATGGTTTTCTGAAGTAGATCATCTTCTAGGGAGAATGCTAAAGGGTTTCAATTTAGACAATGAGATGAATCACTAAGGTAAAGAACACCACATCCACAGACTCTGGTTCCAGAGTCTCAGCTGACTGCTCTTGTCTGGGCATGTTCCAAAACAATACACAGCTGATACTTGAAGACAACAAAAGGCATTAACTATTGTTGGTTTCATAAGGTTTTGAGGTCCTGTATCACTTATGCTGGTTTATTTTGATTGGTTTTATTCTGTTTTACTGTCCTTGGTTTTATCCTCTTTAAAAAAAAATGTAAAAAAAAAATATGCAGCTGAAATAGGCAAGTATTGGCAAAGTCTTTTTTTTTTTTTTTCCTCCTTAATTTCCACTCAAAGGTATTTTGTACTCAGGTGAGAAAAGGACTCAATTTGCACTTTGCCAGTTATGTAAAGTGTTACCCCAGGGATTCTAAATAACCTGGCTTCACATTTCCAATTCATTCTCAGGAAGTTTGGCCCATGGGAAGGTGCCCTGGGAGGTGGTCCAGCTGGTCCTCTCTTCAACCCCCTTTGGCTTCCAAGTTATTCTTTCCATCCAAAGAGGTGAATGTGATAACCATTTCTGCTCACCAGAAGTGTTGGCTCCTACAAAAACCAAGGGAGAGAAATTAGCCGGCTGGGGAAGTCACCACCAGTGCCAGATGCCATTGAGAAGCCAAGTAAAATGAGACAATCAAGGGTAAGGAAAGAAAAGCATCTGTTGGTTAGAGAAGTGGACGTCACATGAAAACGTGGAGAGCTGAGCTTTGGAAAGCTCTTTAGAAGAGGAAGGAGATAGAAGAAGCTGGAGGGGAGACAGGGTCAAGGAGACATCTTGTTTATTAGCTTTTGTTCTTTAAGATTAGAAAGGGCCAAATCCATAATTCTAGACTGAATAGAGGAGAGATATAGACTAAGAGAGGAGTATACAGTAAAGAGGGACTTGTCACACACACATCCCTGTCACTGAGGAAACCAAGAAGGTGAGGCCCTGGGTGAAGTTTACTCAAATTTGTTTCACTTTGCTGCTTTCTGTTCAGTTTTTGCCTCTTCTTCTTGACAAAATATAGTCAGTGTTTTGTGTGGAGCAAACTCCCATAGAAGGTACGCATGACTAGGAGGGAGGAGAATCCGTCACTGAGAAAGGGACTGCTTGGAAGAAGTCTGGGTCATATTGCTAACTAGTATTTCCACATCTATAAAATTCTACTTAGAGCAGCAGTATTTTAAAAACTGGTTTTGTTTTATTTACTTTTTCAAAGTTCAAATGTACATTCAGTAAAATATACTAATCACACTGCTAGTGAATTTTTACACACGTACACACTTACACACACCCAGCAGGTGAAGATAGTGAGTACACGGAGCCCCGTGAAGGGTTCTCTTTGTTTTGTACTTTTATTTTATGAAAAAAAAATGCACCAACTTTTCATAACCTAATAATGAGAGTAGCAATAGTTATTAGAGTATATATTGTTATCTTCAAAATACTCAGTGCAAGATGTAAACCAAAAAATATTTTTACAAAAAGGAAAATATCCACAACAACAAAAACTTTCTTTTCAAGGAACTAAGATAAACTATTCGTATAAATGAAACAAATTAGCATCTATAGTGCAATATTTTTAAAATAATGGAATACATAATTTGGGGAAGTATTGAACTTCTCTCTGCTTCTTATCTCTCTCTTATTTTGCTCTTATTTATGAAATCATGCAATACTTGAGTTTGTGTGTCTGATTTATTTCACTTAGCATTATGTTCAAAGGCTCTCATTTCATCTTCTAGCCAACATTCCACTCTCTGTGACCACCAGATTTCAGTCAGTATGACAGTCTCTGGTTCTTGAGCTTTATATATATGAAATTGCATTAAAAATGTCTTCTTTTGCTCAGCATAATGTCTATAAGATTTATCCTATAAAAAAAGATGTGCTTTTTTTATATATTGGAGTGCTACTCAGCCATAAAAAGGATAAGTTTGAGATTTTTATAAGTAACTGTAAGCAAATCAAGACCATACTCATAAGTGAAGTAAACCAGACCTACATTGGTAAACATTGCATTGTCTCACTAGTGTGAGAAACTGAGCAAGTAAATAAGATCCAAAATGTATAATAGATATTGAGAAGTGGCAAAAAACTGCTCAAAAGAAAAGAGAAACTGTGATGGGGGAAAAGAGAAAGGAGGGAAGGGAAAAGAAAAAAGATACATATATATATACATAAGCTAGTTAAAATAATTATACAGCTAGTTTCTCTTAGTTCATTGAACAGAAAGGTTTGTACTAGTACTGTTGGGGCTTATACTCTTAGTAACTACTATGAAGATAACAATACACAATGCGTTAATTATCATTACTCTCTTATCAGCTTGTTTTGAAAGTTTGTTTGATTTACTTCTTTTCTTTTTTTTAAATTTTTTTTTATTTAAGAGAAAATAGATACAGAAGATAGAAACAAAAATCAAAAAAGACAGACAAACAACAACAACAGATCTGATAGGATAACATTGTAGGTTTACACACTGAGGTGGTTGAAGTTTGACAGCAGTTACAATATTGCATATCATTACCTTCCTAGGGGTTGGGCATATTGACAGATATAGGCATGTAAGATTTATCAATTCAGGTATATTAACTTTTCTTTTTCAGTAGCTATTGTATTTAACAATACGGTTTTTTTTAACTGTCTTATTTATGCATATTTATAAATTTATGTCATTTTCCTTTTCTCTTCCTTCCTTCCTTTCCCCTAAGAATACCTCTTGTTATTATTGAAATAACTACCCCTAACATCAGGTCTAATATAACCAAGTGAAATAGTTCAGAGTGAAACCAATAAAGCATAAAAGAATGGTCATACTTAAGAGAAACAAAAAACTAAAGAGATCAGTAAACGACAACAACATATCCGATACTGTAAAATTGTAGGTTTAGTAATTTAGATGGTTGGAATTTTACAATGGTTGCAACATTGTATATTGTTACCATTACCTTCAGTATTCTCTGTAGAGTTGGCTCGATTGTCATAAATTCCTTTAGTTGTTCTTTGTCGTGGAAGTATCTTGTTTCTCCATTGATTTTAAAAGATAATTTTGCAGGGTACATTAATCTGGATTGAAAGTTATTTTCCTTCAGGGCTTGAAATATTTCACTCCAAGCTCTTCTTGACCTGATGATTTGTGTTGAGAAGTCTGTCATGATTCTGATGGGCCTTCCTTTGTTGGTCCACTGCCTCTCCCAAACCTGTTTCTGCTCTGCATATGTCTGCTGCAGTGTGCGAGAGGACGGGGCCGCTGCCTGGTAACCCCTACCAGGCCGTCCGCCAAACTTCCCCTATCACCCCCAGGGCACCCGCGCTGTTTCCACCACGACCTTCCAGGAACCGTGCCTAATTAGGTGCAGTTCCGGTTTCAAGATGGCTGCCTGTCCCTGGCTCTTCCTCAGGGGTGGGGGGCTGGGGGTCGCCGGGTTCACTCACTCGCCTGCTCGCGACCACCTCACTCCACAGTTAACCACCTCCTCCGCCGTCCTGCCGCACCGTAGCAATTCCACCGGCAATTCCACCGCATATGGCCAACACCTGGATCATATCTTCTCAGCTCGGGTCACAGCGCTGATTGGATTCGGCTCCGGACAGAGGTGCTGCTGGTCTCCGCCTTTGCTTATTTCATTCTTTTACTCTTTCTGTGGGCTACAGTTCTCGTTTTAGATTCTTCTTGGGTCCAGAGGACCCATCTCCCTCTTTTTTTCTTCTCTCTGTTATTATATTAGTTTATATTCCAGCATTTGGATGGTATATTCAGGGAGCCTCCCTGTCATGGTGTTATCTGGGCGGCCATCTTGGAGGAAGTCTACTTCTTTTCTCTTTAAAATAATAAAACACAGACTGTGGTGGGAGAGAATCAGGCCTCACCAGGAGGTGATCCCTGCCTAGAAATCGGCACCATGCACGGGCCATGGCCACAGTGGGGATAGCCAGATCCAAGCCTCTCTCTGTGAGTCAGTGCCATTCGAGAACTGCAGAGGGAGAGAACCAGGCCTCACCAGGAAGCGATCCCTGCCTGGAAACCATATCATTCTCATTGTTTTGTTGGGTTGGATTTTATTCTCTTTTGTTTTGTTTGATTATGTTAAATCTGATGGCATGAGCAGGTACTTGAAAGATAGCAAGACATATTATGATAGCCACTTTGGATTTACTACTGGCTTGTTTTAAAGTCCTTTACTGCATTCATTGTTTTGTTTTTATTGTTTCTACTCTATTCTGTTGTTTGATTTTTATTATGTGTGAAGGTGTCTGCAGCTATTTTGAAGACAACAAAAGGCATTATGGTAACTATTGTTGATTTCATAAGGTCTTGAAGTCCTATATCACTTATACTGGCTTGTTTTGTTTGACTTTATTCTGTTTTATTTTCCTTGGTTTTATCTTCTTTAAAATTTAAAAAAATGATAAAATAAAAACTCATCCTGGTGGTGTTTCTGAGCCTTGGGGCTTCCTGTGTTCCCCAGGACAGGGCTTGTGCTGAACAGCAGGATGCCTTCCATCATATCACCTGTACCTACGTCTGCCCCCTATCACCACAGCCCCTTTTGCACCCTACCTAGTAGCATTCTGAATTCCACACATTTTCCCCACCATTCTTGAATGTCTTATATCTCCACATTTTTACTGTTTTCTGTGCTGTTAATATCTTCTTCCCCTTCTTGTATTGGAGAACAATTATCCCTCAAGACATTTTTTGTCTGTTTGTTTTGTTTTACTTTGCTTTGTTTTGTTTTTTGAGATAGGGTCTTGTTATGTAGGTCAGGCTACCTTTGAACTCACTGTATTGCCTAGGCTTGGCTCAAATTTGCAGAGATTCTCCTGCCTTGGCATCCTGAGTGCTGGAATTATAGGCTCTCTCAAGATTCTTCACTCCTTTACCAAATCCATCCTTGATGTTTCCCCTTCTCCCACTGTGATGGTTAATTTTACACATCAGCTTGACTGGGCACAGGATACCCAGATAGCTAATTAAGCATTGTGTCTGGATGTGTCTGTCTCTGAGGGAGTTTGGGAAAGAGATTAGCATTCGGATTGGTGGACCAAGTAAACTGGATAGCTCCCCGTCATGGGGCTAGAACCAGTCACTCCACTGAGGCCGTGAGGAAGGTTGAATGAACTCTGTTGGTCAGCTGGAGGTGGGGCATTGATCTCTTGCCCTCAGCATGCCTGGTTCTCAGGGGTTCAGATGCTCACTGGAATCTACATCATCAGCTCCAGAGCTTGCAGGCCTTCAAGCTGTGCTTCTGGCTTTCTTAGATCTTCAGTTTGTGGATAGCATTTTGTGAGACTTCTCAGCCTCCAAATAATTAGATGACTCTACCTCATAAGGAATAAATTATGGATATATACCAAGGAAAACTGTGTGTGTGTGTGTGTGTGTTTGTGTGTGTGTGTCCACTTGCACATGTGTGTGCTCATCCTATTGGTTGATTGTCTTTCTGCAGAACCTAATTAACACATTCCCTAAGTAACACTTACCTATGCACACCTATGCATGTCATCCTTATCTTCATTATCTCTAATCATTTGATGTTGAGCTCACTTTGTTCTGAGGGAGTAACGTCTTGCAAGGCAGAGTCTGTGTTTTGTTCATCTCTCCGCTCTCCACTCATGTACACAACTCCAAACTGGAAAGAGGCTTAATAAATCCTTCCAGGCTTAATCCATGAACACTTTAGATAAACAGAAGAAATGGCCTAGTTTTTCCTCCCCGGAGATAAACTATCTATGACATTTTGAGTGGAATTGATTGTCATTGTTATGACAAACAATGAACATGAAAGTAAGGGAGGAGCCTGTTTAGTGGTGAATACTTGTAAACCCTGCTCTTTGGGAGCCTGAGGCAGGAGGATTGCAAGTTCAAGGCCAACCTCAGTACTTAACAAAATCCAGTCTCAATGTGAAATAAAAAATGATGAAGATGTAGCTCAGTAGTATAGCACTTGTCTAGAATGCACAAAGCTCTGGGTTCAAAAGCCAACACTGCAGAGAGAGAGGAGGAAGAAGAGGAAGAGGAAGAAGAGGGAGAAGAAGGAGGAGGAAGAGGAAGAGGAGAAAGAGAAAGAGAAAAGAAGAAGGAAAGAGAAGAGAGAGGAGAGATATGCTGGTGGTTCAGAATTTGTCTATGTTCTATAATATCAAACACTCAGATACAAAGTGTTATTTTATTTTTCTTTGGCAAACTGTTCAGCTATTTCCAAATACCCAGATGTTCTCTCTGATATAACCCGAACAACTGCACGTCTTTCTCACATTTTATGAAGATATTTAGAATCAGGGAGACAAGCCATAGATTTATTTGTAAATTCAATACAGATAGAGCCGAAGGCAGGAACTTGACCTATTCATAGTACTCCAAAGGATGCCTGAGAGATAAGGCCCAGAGTTGAATCCAGAAGATAAACCTAAAATGCATGAAGTGGTCAAAACCTAGCCATTCCCGAGGGTTCCCCAGCCAGTGTACTTCTGCTCTTTAACCAGCTGCATGGTGAGGGAGCTATTCTACTCCACTGCTCCTTGCTTCTTGACCATGATGGATAACCTGCAGCTTTTCTCAAAATACGCTGATCACCTAAAACCGCTGAACTTTAATGTGTTAATCATCTTTCCATTACTGCAACAAACATCTAAGATAAATTAACTTAAAAAGCAGAAATTTTATTTTGGCTTCCAGTTTTAGAGGTTTTGAGTGATGATTGATTTGCTCTACTGCTTTGGCACTGTGGCAGCACAGTCCATCGTGGCAAGAGTGTGTGTCCCAGGGCAAAATGGAACAAATTGATTCCTTGAATAAGATCGTCCTCAGTAGAGGAGTCCATACCATGAGCACTAAGGCCCAGAAGCCAGACCTGTGCATCTGTGGAAAAGGCTAGTCTTGTCCTACGTCCTCTCAGTGCAAGAAGAATTCCCAGGACATGGAGTGCCATGCTTTGGGAATAATGACTGAGCACAAGAGGGTCAGTATAAAAGAACAGGAAATGTAGAGCACAATTTGAAAAGAATCAGGACTGAGACCAAGAGTGACATGCCAGAACTGGTGGACAGACTGGTATCCTCCAGGGAAATACAGTGTGGTATTGATCTCAGTCAGCACGACACTTCTAGTTAATTCCAAGCCATGCGCCTCTCAGCAAACAGTCTGCGGTGAGCATAGGCAATCAATTAGAGAAGTAAATAAGATTTGATCATAATCTATTGGCTTAATAGTGGATGAATATAAAACTCAGTCCTGTGCACTGTCTTACCTCAGAATGAAAATTTCGTTGTCAAGTAAATTTTGTCATCATTGCAACTATATGTCCCTCTTGGAACTCTACCATGGCTATGAGCATTCGAAGGTCTGAGAAGCCAGCTGTAATAACACTTGCTTAACTTTATTTCAAGTCAGCATTCCCCAAATTTATTTGAATTCAAGAGTCCCTGTCCTGCCTCTCTTCCCTTTTCTCATGTAATCCTGTCAGCATCCTGTAGATTTTAGTTGCCAGGGAACATACTTCACAAAATATTAGGCCCAGGGACCCCTAAAAGACTTTCTAAAGTGCCTGTAAAGGATTCTAAGCACTGATTCTAAACAAAACACCAGGGATAGGGGTACAGAAAAGCCTTTCTTCTGGTCTATTATGCATTTCTGAAGCAATGGCAATGTCAACAGTGAAGAAAGTAGGTTAGAGCCCAAAGTGGTGCCTGAGAAATGCTTTCAAGGTGTGAGTTTCAAAGCTCAAGGGCAAACCTGGATGATGGCTAAGGCAACATCTCCACCCAAGGCAGCTACTCTTTGGCCCCATAACCAAGGAGGGCCATGTCCCCAAGAGAGCTCCCAATGCATACCTCCAGGAGCTGGAACACTATCACCATGCAAACACTATCCCTGGCCAAGAGATGGAAAGTAATTCCTTCTTAGATTCAAGGATGACTTCCTAATTAGCATTTCTTGTTTTTGAGACAGTGGTTCTTCTCAAGTTGTGAAGCAGTTACAGTCCTTGAAAATTCCTATTGGAATGCAAATTGGTTTTTATTTGCCAAACATTCCCTCACTGTTGATAATTCAGTCATATATTCATGTTAGCCTCAAAGACTAATGAGATTTGGGGTTTTAATTTTAAGACATTAAGTGGCAGTTCTGACTGATGATCAGGAATTTCTTGTATGTCCAGGAGTCAGTCCCTTAGTTCTCTAAATTCTAGGAACAACATCATTCTTTTCTGGGTAATTGTTTTTTTCCAACTCCAACAGGATGATTTTGATGGGATGCTGGTTCTCAGTTTGCGTGTCACAGTGGGGTCTGGTTAGAACAAGATTCATAGCTCTTGAAGAGTCTTGGCTCCTCTGCAGACAGAAGGGCCAGAATTACACACATTCATTTTTGCAACCCTCATTCCGTTCCTGGCCTGGTAGTTTAAAAAGACCCTCAGAAAATATTTAGTGGATAAAAAAAAAGAAAAGAAAAGAAAAGAAAAGAAAAGCTTCATCCAGCTGAGACTCAGACCAGAAGAAAAGACAAAGACACTGTTCTCGGAATTAGGGGCAGGGATGGAGGCCGGCCTTTTAGAACTGTGCATCCCATCAGAGATTGCCTATTGGTCAGATTAAAAAGGTGAGCCATCAAAGCATTGAACTTGGGCTTTTTCCCTCATGCTTTGACTGTGATTAGCATTCTTCCCCAAGCCTGGGCTAGGGGCTGAGCCTCTCACTGAGAGTCAAGTGGCTCCAGCTGTCAAGAAAGAAGGACAGTGCCATCCAGGAACCACACAAGGTTCCTTGAAGGCGAGTCAACTACAGATTTTCTAGCAGCTCTTTGAACTCCAAAGAGTCTCTGATTTTCCTCCTGCCTGCTGAGGGACCACTCACCCCTCATCTCTTCTCTCTCCACTCTTTCTCCTCTACTTCCTACTCCATGCAATGGCGGGTTATACAAAAGCCGCAAATTCCAAGCTATATGTAGCACAGAGTGGCAGTTTGTCCCAAAATACCACGTCGCTGACTGCAGCAAACACAAATTACAAGCTTTATCTAATCACTATTACGTGACCGGTCATTTTTGGTTTCCAAAAATGACAGTGAGTAGCAGGCTTCTGCAGCTGGTGGGGGCACGGGTTTGGGTTTTAGATCTCAAGTGCACACAGATGTATGTGGAAACTGGCATCCCAAGTGACCAGTTCAGAAAGGGAAATAGGAGAAAGAAGAGAGGAAATACAGATGCAAATTCTACTGGTATGGATCTCAAAAATAAATCATTTAAAAAGTCACTAAGTTGCATGACACAGAATGCAAGAGTATTGACATTTATCTCCGTAGGGTCACAATTGACTATTGCAGATGATCACACCAAAGATGCTTTTGAATAGCTGCACCAGACATTGGAAGAAATACTGTAGAGCTCATTTGGAAATCACTGATTTCCACCAAGAACAGGCAGAAATGCCATCAATGAGACAGTGCTGGTATCTGAAACCTGAGCTGACTTATGACCATGATTGCTGTGAGTGACCTTGTCAATACAAAGAGGGTGACAATTCACCCACTGTCCCAGGCTGATGGAGGTTGTGATGACTTACATGTGAGAATGCCAGCAAACGTGGTCAGGAAAAAGGAATTTCGCCACTTACTAGAAGCTAAAGTCTCCTTTAGCATCATTTTATCATCGCCAGCTTGATTCTTCTTGACTCCGCTTACAGCGGCTTTCAGTCGCTAGGAAGAGGCAGAGGGAAGCTGGTGACGAGCTTGGCCTATGATCAGAGTATCAAATACTCCCACTCAAAAGAAACCAGAATTCCACAGAGGTTCCAGGGTACATGTGCACCCTTGGAAAGCACTCCCCTGAAAATTTTAAATAGCTCAAGGATTTGCTTGAGTGAGAGTTCTATCAAAGCATAAAAACGTTTAAGGGAGCGAAGCCTTTTAAAAACTTAGGAAATCACACAAGACCTCTGTTTCCAGGAGATCTGAGCTCTTACAGCGAGCTCTTGGACCTGACATGCCAGGGCCAGCAGAGGGGAGAAGAGGTATGGGGGATTCGCCAGCCGCTGAGAGCAACAAGGACGAAACAATGAACAGGCTGAGCTAAAACTAACTTTCACTTCCCTAAACTATAAATAAATCAGCATTTTTACTTTTCCTTCAATTTTGCGTTATTCTCCTTTCATGAATGGGTCTTTTAAGAGAAAACTTGGAATCTGAAGGTCAACCTTATCTGCATAAACTGGGAAACTCAATTCTCCCTATCCCTCTGGAAAAAAAAAAAAA
>RJWM01022524.1:0-33552 GCA_004363535.1 Dasyprocta punctata | reverse complement strand
ACACAATGTATAAACCATAACACTATCCATCAAATCTTGCTTGTAGGATTACCAAAGGGTGTGTGAGCAATGAGAACAAGAAGCCCAAAGGAAGACATGGAAGGGAAGAAATGATAGCAAGAAAATCCTCATGAAAAGGGGTTTCAGAATCTCCACATGCATTGGTGACTAAGGGGAAAAGAGAAAGAAAAACAGTGCTTACCTTTCATTGAGAACTCTGCATCTCCATCAGCATTTCTGGTGAGCTCCATTGTCAGCAGACTAGAACGAGGGACTGCCGGAGGGGCGCTGGGTCCTAGGGGTGCTATACTCACCCATTAGTGATCACTGCTGAATGTGCTGGTAGGGGTGTCACTGGGGGCTGGCTTTTGAGGGGGTACATCTCTCTCTGGCGCGCTTCCTCTGCCCACTGCTTCCTGGCTTTCTCACTGAGCAGCCACGCTCTGACCACACCCTTCTCCATGATGCATTGCATCTGATCCAGCCCAAAAAACCCTGAAGCCTCTGAAAAAGTGAACTTCAATAAACCTCTTCTCCTTGAATTTGCAGTGTCAGGTAGTTTGTCCCAGCAATGGGAAAACTGACTAATATAGTCAGGTTACTGCTCTAAGCATGCTAAATAGACTAAGTAATGTAATACTTAGGAGGGCTCTGAAACAGAAACTCACACTGTTATTCTTTTAGGAGATGAGGTGACTGAGGCTCAAAAGGTAAAGTAACTTGCCCAAGGGCACATGTGAACCCAGGCAGTTTTATTCGCAGTTCTTGAGGCCCAAGACCAAGTTCTAGCATCACCTTCTATTGAGGGCTCGTAGCTACCGTGACCCATGTGGCCCGTGAGGTTCTTGAAGAACCTTGAGAGGATGACAAAATAAAGGAGAGGCAAAGCTGGAGTCAGGTGGAGCCCTTAGTTTCCTGATGGGACAAAAGGAAATGCCCCCTCACTGTAGGGGTGTTTATTTATAGCTTTTAGCAACTTAATGTCACATGACACCCATGGTCCTGCAACCCACTGTTTAGATTGTCTTGGGGCTAGGTGTTTTCTGGGCTGGAGCAGCTTCTTCATGTGGCTTCCTCCAGGAGCTCTTTGTTCTTGGGATGGGCAAGCTGCATCTTTGCACATGTGGTCAATTTCCAGCTCCAATGGATCCCAACATATCCCTCTCTTTTGTTTTGCTGTTGCAGAGGATGGGTGGTCTGTTGAAGCTGGTGAGGCTATGTTGGAGAACTCTGTAGAAGATCTTATTACTTTCAGTGCAATCCAAAGATTTTAAGTCCCTACATTCCACAAATGAAGCCCTGTGCAGTCCATTAATCCATAACAGTAGACGGTTACCAGTGTAGCCAACAATTGTCAGAAGGTGTTAGTGATTTGAGCTTCTTTTATAGTTAGAATATTACTATGGCATTGTGTTATACCTCTTGAATTTGTATTTTTCTGCAGGATGTTCAAGATCAAGTTAGCATGAGCTGTATATTACATTTAATTAGTCTCTTGCTATCTGTGTCAAGGTCAGTTATATGTCCTGAAAAATTACTTTGGAACCATGCATAGCACCTCTTAGCTCTACTGTCAGTGTCAGTCATCTGGATGAGTCATGGCCATTGCTTGACCAAGTTACTTGCCATGAAATCTTGAGAGATTTCTTCTCCTGGTGACTCTCCTTAGGCACACCACATTGATGATCACTTTTCTCTGTGGTCTCATAATCTTGATCAGAAGACCAGGGACTTGAAGTAGGAGGAGTGTTGTGAGTTCTAGGCCAGCTTGGGCTACAACGAGAGCGCAAGGCTGGCCTGAGCTACATAGTGCAACCCTGCCTCAAAAAACTAGGGCTGGGAGTTTGGCTCAATGGCTGAAGCACCTGTCTGGCAGGCGCAAGGTTGTGAGTTCAATCCCTGTTACTGCAAAAAAAAAAAAAAAAGAAAAAGAAAAAGAAAAAGAAAAAAGAAAACCAGGGACTCACTGAGTATAAGATTACACAGTAGAGGCTCTCTTACACAGTAGAGGTTCTCTTATGTCCTGGGTCCTCATAGAACTTGGAGGGCTGCAGTCAAATTATTGGCTATCCTCTTAGCCCATCTATCTATCTAATTTTTGGTCTCTAATCCTCAGTTGTTGAACATCCAGAAGAAAAGAGTAGTAACAGTACAGTATGGTAGAGGTGATAAGCTTAATATTATTTTCTTAAATATCAAGCATCTTAAAGCATTAAATGGAAGTGTAATTTCCTATTAAACATGGATGGTTTAACATTTGAATACCTGTAGAATGTTAACAGTTACATATATTACACAGAATATTAGAAATCAAAATGATGCCTAATATTGTTACATGACAGTCATCATGACATTTTGTAAAACACTTGAATTTGTATTTTTGACATAAGATACCCCCTGTTTTTTAAATCCTTCTTATCTAATACATAAGAACTTTTACCTAACTTGTTGACATTTAGTGAGATGAGAAAATAGAGAAGAGACAAAGCTGGGTTCAGGTGGAGCCCTTATTCTCCTGATGGGAGGAAAGGAATCATCTCATAATCATTTGTTGAAGGCAGAGGTCTGAACCTGAAACAAAATTCTGTCACCATGAACAATCCTGTCTTACATTTTTGAAGATCTGTACATCTGGAAGCATGAATACAAGAATATATCATGAGGTTAACAACAATCATTTGTCATAACAATACGAAAACCTTTGTATGGACATTTTTAAATCAAAAACCTTATTGCATCATTTATTTTGATGGTGACCAATGTGAACATATTACAATAATATTTTTTAAGCTGGGCAGGTTGGCGCACGCCTATTATCTCAGCACTAGGGAGGCTGAGGCAGGAAGATCATTGTGAGTTTGAGACCAGCCTGGGCTACAAAGCAAGTTCAAGGCCAACCTGAATTGCATAGTGAGACCCTGTCTCAAAAAATAGGGCCGAGGATTTAGCTCAGTGGCTTAAGTGCCTGCCTGGCAGGCACAAGGTTGTGAGTTCAATCCAGGGTACCAAACAACAACAACAACAACAACAACAACAAACAACCAAAAGCCAGACCTGAAGATCAATGGAATAGATTAGAAGATACAACCACAACTACAAACACGCTTAGCCACCTTATCTGTGACAAAGGGGCCAAACATGTTCACTGGAAGAAAGATAGCCTCTTTAACAAGTGGTGCTGGAAAAATTGCATTTCCATATGCCAAAAACTAAAACTAGACCCATGCCTATCACCATGCAATAAACTAAAGTCAAAATGGATCAAAGATCTAAATATTAAAACAGAAACACTAAATCTGCTGGAAGACAAAGTAGGTAGAATTCTTTTTTTTTTTTTTTTTTTTTTTGCGGCACCGGGGATTGAACTCACAGCCTCGTACCTGCCAGGGCAGGTGCTTAAGCCACTGAGCCAAACTCCCGGCCCTGGTTTTTTTGAGGCAGGGTCGCACTATGTAGCTCAGGCCGGCCTTGCGCCGCGTTGTAGCCCAAGCCGGCCTCGAACTCACAACACTCCGCCTACCTCAGCCTCCCGAGTGCTGGGATTAAAGTAGAATTCTTGAATACATAGGAATAGGTGGAGAATTCATGAACAAAAATCAAACTACACAGGAGATACTTCCCAGAATCAATAACTGGCATCTTGTCTTATTAAAAAGCTTTTCCATGTCAAAAGAAATCTCCAACAGAGTGAAAAGAAAACCCATGAATTGGGAAAAAAAGTCTTAGTCAACTGTCCCTCAGACAAAGAACTTCTATATAGAACATACAAAGAATTTTTAAAAATCAGACCACCAAAATTCAAAGACCCAATCCAAAAATGGGCATCTGAGATGAATACACACTTCTCAGAAGAAAAAATACAAATGGCAAATAAAGACATGAAAAAATGTTCAGCATCACTGGTCATTAGAGAAATGCAAATTAAAACAGCACTGAGATTCCATCTCACTCCAGAAAAATGTCCAGGTTCAAGAAAACTACCAATTACAAATGCTGGAGAGGCTGTGGGGAAAAAGGAACTCTTCTTCACTGTTGGTGGGAGTGTAGACCGATGCAACCACTGTAGAAATCAGTCTGGAGGTTCTTCAAAAAGCTGTGATTGGAAGTCCCATTTGACCAAGCTATTCCACTTCTAGGCATAGTCCCAGAAGAATTGAAAACATCATACTACAGTGATATATATGCACCCATGCTTATAGCAGCACAATTTGTATTAGCCAAATCTTGGAAACAACCTAAATACCCATCAACTGAGGAATGGATGAAAAAGATGTATTTTAGGAGTACTACTTGGCTATAAAGAAGGATCGTATTGAGGCTTTTACATGTAAATGGATGTGACTTGAGACCACACTCATAAGTGAAACAAATCAAACTCACATGTGTAAGTACTGTATTGTCTCCCTAGTGTAATAAAATTGAAAGAGTAAATAAGATACATAATCTTCAGCAAATATTGTTAAAGGGTAACAAACTGACCAAAGGGAGAAAAATATCTCAGGGAAAAAGAGAAAAGAAGGAAGAGAAAAGAAAAAAGATATAAAGTTGTACATATACACTTAAGATAGATAAGATGATTGTATTACTAATTCTATTAGTTTTTGGAACAAAACAGTTAACACTCATAGGATTAGATCAATTTTGCATGTTCATTTATGGTAATCTGAGTAACTCTTTTGAAGGTAACTATGCAAAATAACAACCTTCGTTATGTTCTTACCACCTTGTTTTGCCAGCCTGTATTATTGTTTTGGGCTCGTTGTTATTGTTATGTATTAGTCTCTTTTGTTTCTTGTTTTTCTTGTAATTTGTTATGTTTTGTTTTGTTTTTCCCTATAGTACAGAAAGGATAGATGTACACATATAGGCTTATGCATGCCTAGAACTTCTCCTAAAGAGTTTATAAGAATTGATTTTATTATGTGTGATGGAATGAACAGCTACTTTGAAAAAAATGAGACATTATGGTGGCCATTGCTGATTTCCTATCATCTTGTTGTGAAGTCCAATAATTCTTTTTTTTTTTTTTTGTGGCACCTGGGATCAAACTTACAACCTTGTATCTGCCAGACAGGTGCTTAAGCCACTGAGCCAAACTCCCAGCCCTAGTTTTTTGAGACAGGGTCACACTGTGTAATTCAGGCCAGTCTTGTGCTCACATTGTAGCCCAAACTGGACTTGAATTCACAACACTCTTCATACATTAGCCTCCCAAGTGCTGGGATTAAAGGCATGTGCCACCACACCTGGCTCCAATAATGCTTTTATTCTTTGTTTTGATTGGTTTTAGGCTGTTTTGTATTATTTGATTTCAAAATATGTGAAAGTGTGGACAACTATTTTGAAGAGAACAGGCGACACTATGGCAGCCATTGGTAATTTTTCTATTGTCTGATTTTGAAGGCCTGTAATGCTTTCATTCTTTTATTTTTATCCATTTTATACTATTTTGTTTTGTTTCAATTCATTTTGTGTGAAGATATGCACAACTATTTTGATGAAAACAAGAGACATTATGGTAGCCACTGTTGATTTCCTTTTGTCTTGTTTTGAAATTCTGCATTGCTTGCATTATTTTGTTATGATCTATTTTCTTCTGTTTTGTTTTATTTTCTTTCGCCTTAAAATAAAAAAATTAAAAATTTAAAAAAAGAACTAGTTGAAAATGTTACCAGACAGCTGCTTTCTTATTCATCAATTGGAGTTCTGTCCCAAACTCCCAACCCTAAGGGATTTTGTTTATGTATCTTAATAATTTTTTTATGACTTGTGAAAAACCCAATCATAATATTTCACACTTTAATTTTTAAAGAATGAGAGACTCTCAAGTCCATAATAAACAACAATATACATCGCATTCACATAACCAATTCAGCATCATTTTGACCAGCTGGCCACCCAGGTGGAAGCATGCTTTTTAAGTCTATGACCCAAATTAAACTTTGATTAAATGATCCAAAAATGCAAAAGAAACAAAAAAGAAAAATTGTTAAACTCAAATAAAAAGAACAGCTTTTCATAGAATGGACAAGTAGACAAACAGGGACAGACCATCTGTACAGACTGGGACAGACATAGAAATAGTACACAGCTTGTCAGTGTCTATGAGAAATCTGTAAGTTCCCAGGGGGTTATTTAAATACTTGTATCATGCCCGTTTGCTGAACTAGCTCGCTTGTTACACCCTGTGTTCTCAGGCTGGAGCACCTGTTCACCAACAGCACCCCATGCCCTCAGGGCGTTTCTCAGGTGCTCTGTGCCACTTGGGCACTCCTGTACAGGCACTGGAGCTTTTGGCTTCACACATGTGAATGATCACTAGCTCAGATGACTTCCAACAACTGCTTAACAAACTGGACAGACAGATACATAGGCAGACTGACGAACACTTTACAAAATCAGAGTGCACTCAAATACATTTTTAGCAAAATTGAATTACAGTAACTTTTTATAATTGCAGAATTTGTAGTAATAAATAGAGTAGTCAGATTTGTTGTAGGTCAATTAGCAGAGATCTCTTATAAAGGAATTTGGAAAGGACAAAATCTTATCTATAAATAACATGTATTTTGTATTTTATCTTAAGAATACTAGTAACTTGTGTTTCCCTTTCTTTCATTAAACTTTCAGTTTGATTATCTCTATATACTCTTAACAAATCTTTAGACCTTGGGTTCTTATTTTTGGTTACCATCTCCTGGGTATCTTCCATCAATTCCTTCAATTGGCTCCAGGTCTGGTTTAACCCCATCGTTTTTTATTTTTTTTTTTTTTATTTATTTATTTTTTTTTTTGCGGCACTGGGGATTGAACTCACAGCCTTGCGCTTGCCAGGGCAGGCGCTTAAGCCGCTAAGCCAAACTCCCCAGCCCTGGTTTTTTTTTTTTGAGGCAGGGTCGCACTATGTAGCTCAGGCCGGCCTTGCGCTCGCGTTGTAGCCCAAGCCGGCCTCGAACTCACAACGCTCCTCCTACCTCAGCCTCCCGAGTGCTGGGATTAAAGGCGTGCGCCACCACGCCCGGCTCCCATCGTTTTTTATTGATTGTGGCATGATTTTGATATAGGGGAATTAAACTCCCAACCTACTAGATGTCCTGTATGAGTTCATGTTCTCTAAAACTGAAGAATGAATTTTAAGAAAAATAGAGGTTAAGAGCAGGATATATTTATTGAGAGAAAGAAAGGCTCTGTCAGGAGAGAGACAGAAGAGGTCCCGAGTGGGTTGCCAAAGACTGTCTTTTCTAAGGAATTTTATAGAGCAAAACCACAAGGTGAGACAGGTCCAAGATGGGGAAAACAGGGGAACTCACAAGGCAGATGGACATGAGGTGGGACAGAGCTATGGTCAACCAATCAGATTAATTGTTCAGGTAAAATTGACCAAATCAGGGACAAATGGTGAAGCGAGTCACATAGCAAGGGAGCATGCTTAAAGAGCAGTGACGTTTCCTGTAGGGGGTTGGGACGGTGACGCCTGGCTTCCTCAAGGTGATTCACACTAATAGATTCTGCTAGCCTGGGGCTTAGCTATCTGTAACATGACATCCCCCCAACTTGGTACTGGACCCAGAGAAACAACTTAGCTCTCCAAGAGTAAGCTCGATGTTTTTCTTCTCATTCCAGAGATAAACCTCCTGCTCCCTTCTTGCTTGCGTGTGCACTGAGCCCTCTCCAATCCCAAGACTCCACAACCCCCCAAGCCTCCACCCCCAGACCCAGTAAATCTTCTTGTCTCCTGTTTTACACAGGCAGATGCTCCTTCAAATCAGCTGTTAATATGTCATTTTGCCCACCTCCCCAAACTCCTCCCCCAGTCAGAACTGATAAAAGTAACTACACTCCTTTGTTCTTGTTGAGAGTTTCTACACCCCTCAGCCCCTAAAGCTCTCCCATTCCCTCTGCATTAAAGGCCTCCTCTTTATCTCTCTTGCTCTCATTTTCTCTGCGCAGCTTTAGACTGAGTGCCCCAAAACGCTGAATCACATACCTATTTAGAATATCAATCCCTGATGTTTATACTTAGGGTGTGGTCACATTTGTTTTGCCTCTTGTCTTGAGATCTGGCCTGCAGCAGAGGTGTCCATCTCCTCCAGGGTTGCAAAGTATCTGGTCTTCTGCACTGGCTCTTTTGAGGACCCATCCCTGTCTGACTGTCTATAATCTTTCTAACTAACTCTGCTGCCTGTAACAGTTTCTGAGGCATCACTGTCATAGTGTTACAGGCAACTGAGTTAGACAAAATATTTAGGCAGTCAGACAGGGCTAGGTCCTCGAAGGAGCCAGGGCAGAAGCCCAGATACTTTACAACTGTGGGGGAGACAGGCACCTCCTGCTGTGGGCCAGATCGCAAGACAAAAGGCAGAACAAATACAACTGCATCCTAAGGATCAACAGTCCAAATAGTTCTCTATAACCCTGAGGAAATCAGGAGTCAACATCCCAGCCTCCTACGGGAAGAGTCACTGCTGTTAAGCATTCCCACCCCGCCCTCCCACTACGTGACTCACTTCCCCATTTGTCCTTGATTTAATCAATTTCACCTGAGCAATTAGTCTTATTGGTTGACCATAGTTATGCCCCACCTTATGCCCACCTTGCAGGTTCCCATTTTCCCCGCCTTGGACCCATCTAACCTCATGGTTTTACTCCATAAAAGTCCCTAAAAATGACAATCTTTGGCAACCCACTCGGGACCCCTTCTGTCCCTCACAGAAGCTTTTTTTCTCTCAATAAATATATTCTGCTTTTACCCTCCGTTGTTCCTAAAATTCATTCTTCGATTTTAGAGAACACGAACTCGTGCCGGACACATAGTAGGTTGAGAGTTTCATTCCCCTATATCATTTGGAGGTCTGAGATCGTTATCCTATATCATTTGGAGGTCTTCCACCGAGATCATATCCTATATCAGAAGGAGATAGCCCAACTGCCACGGGTTGTGTGCTCCTTTCCACATCCTCAGTAAACATGTTCTGTTATTTTTTTTACTTTTGCTTCTCTATTGGGCCAGAAAACTTAACAGTGAGCACATTTAACTATTTAGGCACCCAGAGCCTTTTGTTTTCCCACCTTGGGCTGTGGCTCCCATCTCCCCACCTTAAGGTGGTGGGTGTGCCTGGCTGCTGTGCAGGCAGACTGTGGGAAAATCCTGGGTCAATGTAGGGGCCTGCACAAGCAACCACTGTGGCCGCCAGCTGACCCTAGGTGCTGGGCATGCAGTTTGCTCTCCTATTCTGGCCTGGAGACCCCGCTACTGTTGGGGATCCAAGTGCAGGTGGTGCCGGCACCTCATAAACTTCCGATGCATAAAGTTCACACACAGGTGATGGGAAAAGATGGAAGTAGCTTGGTTGTGCCAGAGCCATGTCCCACCTTCCTGGCCCTGGGGCTGAGGGCTGCGCAGCATCACAGTGGGCTGGCCATTGAAAGTCTTGGTAGGCCTCAGTGGTGTTTGCCATTCAGCACATGGGAGGCAGGGCTGCAAACCCTAGCTCCAAGGCACAGGTCCTGTCTCACCAAGCCAGGAAGGCCAGGCTGTTGCAGGGAAGTTCTCAGGGTCTTAAACCACGTATTTGCATTTTTAAAGGTAAAATCCTGAAATGGTTTTAGACCCTGTGGACTGGAAGTCAAATCGATGGAGGTTTTACCTGGTGAAGGAAATTCCTTCCATAGCATTGTTGTTGCTATTCTAAATTGATCAAATATTTGCATATCAAAAGCAAGTTGACTGCTTGTAGCAGCAAAGGCTTGCTCTCAGATTAACATATCTTTTGTAATGGCTAAATTCTGAGCAGCATTGCCAGAGGCCTAATCTGTGCACAATTCAAAAAATTTCCTTTACACAACAAATAATTCCCTGGATTTAAACATGCTTTCGCTACTTCTTTCCAATCATTTGGGGCCACAATCTGTCATCTTACAAGTTTTATAAAACCCAAGGCAAATAAGGCTGGGAGGAATTGAGGAAAACACCCCCATTGTTTAGTGGGGCCGAGGCAGGCCCCATCTAGAGGTTTTTCTGGAACAGGTAGGCCTTCCACATCAGTTTTGAATTTACATCGAGTGGCCCAATGATATCGTTATCTACTCTTTGGACAGATAGTTGAAGGTTTCGTTGAAGGGATAGTTAGTGGGCAAGTTTCCTCGCAGGTGCAGAAGCACAACTTGTAGCAAAATGCCCCACCCCCTGCAACAAAAGCAAGTAGCTTTGTTTTTTCTCTTTCCTTTAGGCTGTGAACTGATGACTTCAGTGATTATAATTTGTCTCCAACTATTGGGGATTCAAAATTCAGTAATGGTAGATACGCTGAAAACCCTCTATGTACTCCCCTGTCCCTCTGGCTTCTTTTACCACCAACTGCAAGGGAGACAGAGAGAACCGCTCTACTCCTTTAGAGGCAGAAGTTTTACCCTGTGATGCAGCAAAATTTTTGTGAACTGAAAAGGTGGAGATATTGTTACAGGCAGCTGAGTTAGTTAGAAATATTATAGGCAGTCAGACAGGGCTGAGCCCTCAAAGGAGCCAGTGCAGAAGCCCAGATACCTTGCAACCTTAGAGGAGACAAACACTCCCTGTGGGCCAGATCTTAAGACAAAAGGCAAGGAAAATACACCCGCATCCTAAGGATTGATAGTCTAGATAGTTCTCTATCATCCTGAGGAAGTCAGGAATCACCATCCCAACCGCCTACAGGAAGAGTCACTGTTCTTTAAGCATGCCTGCTTGCTACTTGACTGGCTTCTCCATTTGTTCCTAATTTCATCAATTTTACCTGAGCAGTTAATCCGATTGTTTGACCATAGTTCTGTCCCACCTTAAGCCCACCTTGTGAGTTCCCATTTTTCCCCACCTTGGACCCATCTCACCTCATTGTTTTGCTCTATAAAAGACCATAGAAAAGACAGTCTTTGGCAACCCACTTCCTAAAATTCATTCTTTGATTTAAGAGAACACGAACTCGTACCAGACATCTAGTAGGCTGGAAGTTTCATTCCCCTATATCAATAACTGCTTTTGGTTCAATTAAAAATATCAGGTGTTGTAAAATAAAATTCACAGCAAAGTTGTTCTCTTCTGAGGAAGAGTAATCCACCATCTCTCCTTCCTTATCTAATTGAGCAAGGTTACTGAGAGGTTTTTGCCCTAGTATAAATTACTGGAGATTACCGCGGTGGTCTAACATGGCAGAAGGCCAAAGTGATGACCACTTCCTCCTCCTTCCCCTTCAGCCCTGATTACTACTTCCTATTTCCTTTCCCATGTACATGAAAAAATTCCAGTAAGTTCCTTGCATGTCATCAATGCCCGCCCCAAGTGCTGCTCCTGGTCAGAGGGCATAAAACCTCCCGCCATGTTTGTCACTGGCAGAGGAAAAAAGCAAAACCCCCATGAGTTGTAGGCTCCTCTCCACATCCTCAATAAAGGCCACTTTTTCTTTCTTCTTGCTTCTCTATTGCACCAGAAAACCTTAACAGTTACAAAGCTTATTAAACTTTATTGGAGTTCCTGTTATTCTGCCATCTCTTCCCTGCTTGGGACTTGATTTTAAAAGATTGCTCCAAGTCAATTTCCTTGTGATCCCTACAAGCCCACAATCATAAAGACAATTTCTTATCAAAATACCCAAAAGAAAAGTAAATACTGGAATCAAGCATACAACAAACATTTTCATATACATTTGCGATTCTTTTAAAATTTGTTTCATAATTATACCACTAATGAAATTAATACACCTTTTCTTTCCCCTGGGGAAGGGGTTTCTCACAGGCCCATTTATAACTGGCCCTAGAGAATAAGGCATTGCTTCAATGCCCCAGTCTTTACACCTGATGAAGTCAGTGTCAATACACTCTAGTGATGACTATTGACCCATACCAATGCACTTCTCCCCCTAGTTATGTGCAAATGGGAAGTGTCCCCTCACCCTCAATCTTTTACCCCATCTGTGTTCAGGTGCTATATGCCATGACCCATACGACCCTTGAGGTTCTTGAATTGAAGAACTGTGAGAGGATGGGAAACAAAGGAGAGACAAAGCTGGAGTCAGGTGGAGCCCTTACTTTCCTGATGGGAGGAAAGGAAATGCCCCCTCACTGTAGGGGCATTTATTTATACCTTTTAGGAACTTAATGTCACATGACACTCCATGGTCCCGCAACCCACTGTTCAGATTGTCTTGGGGCTAGGTGTTTTCTGGGCTGAAGCAGCTTCTTCATGTGGCTTGCTCCAAGGTGCTCTTTGTTCTTGGGATGAGCATGCTGCAGCCTTGCATGTGTGGTCAATTTCCAGCTTCAATGGCTCCTAACACATAGCAGATAGGATCCCATGGCAGGAGCATATGGGATGGAGGGAAGGAGGGAGGGAGAGGGAAAGAGAAGAGAGAGGGATAGGGAGAGAGAGGTCATAGGTCCAAAAAAGGTCATGAGAGACCCAAAGGTGTCCAGGCACTCCCTTATGCAACAATTCACTCTCAGGAACTAATCCACTCCTTCCTGTGAGACCTAACCCATGCTTGACACCAGCACTTATCCCTTCACGGGAGTGGTCATAACCCAATCACCACCCAGGAGGCCACAACTCTAAGAGGTATCACACCTTTCTATATCATTACACTGGGGACCAAGCTTTCAGCATGTGAACCTGGAGGGAATTCAAGGCCTGATTCATGGCAAAGCTCTACAGAAGAACACTAGCCCCTCAAAATCTTGGGGTGCAAGGTCCCCATATTTTCATGCATGTATTTCTAATCTAAGAAAACCTGAATCTAACAAGGAGTGCTACTTCCTGCTCCCCAGTTCAACTTCCAGAATGACATCTGTTAAGGTAGATCAGTGTGGGGCTTGCAGGAGCCGAGATGACCAAGGACCGTGCCTTCTAAATTTTGGTCAAGATTCTCAGAGTTGTCACATCCCTAAAGGCAAAATGCTCAATGTGCAGCTGTGCAGGACCTGCCCTACAAAAGCAAACAGATGCAGAGGTTTGCTATGTAAAAAGTTGAAGAAAATTTATCACCCCCACACTGTGGCAACCCCACTGCTGAAGTGATTCCCTCAGTCCAGGGAGGACGTCTGGCACCAGCATCTGTGACTGACTCACACCTGAGTGGGCTGACTGCATGCTGCTGCTCTCAGAGAACACACGTCCACATCAGCTACGCTGCAGAACTAACGAGAGGCGGGGACTCCATGACCAGTGCGTCTCTTGTATCCAACAGCAGCCTCCTCTGTGATTCCCACAGGGTGTGCTATGCTTCCTATGAACTCTCACAGGGATCCGGACATGCCACAGGCCCCTCCTTGGCCTTTCTCTGCTGGGAGCTACTGAGCCATGGGTCAGGAACCCTGGGGCAGGGAGCACTAACAGAAGCCATGCTCCATTACAGCCTGGAACTTTTCCTTTTAACTCCAGCAGCTAGATCAGTGCCCAGCCCATGATATTGAATCTGTAAGACTTTGTAGAGTGCACCAAGGAGCGATGGCTTAAACTGTACAAGATATTCACTCTTACTATGTTCCTTCATCATGAAGGGGAGCACTAACCACTGGGTGGGTGCCACATGACCTGCAAAAATATCTCAGAACTAAAGTACATTTATTCAACGACCAGGGTGTTTATGAATCCCAGACCTGGAGGTGAGCTTGAAGCCCCTTCCCAGTTATGCTGAAAGCTTTAAAATAGCCCTTCCCCTAAGAGATTGTCGCCTGGGTAAGAGAAAGCACATAGTTTCAGAGAGTGTGCTTGTGGGGCTCTGGTACTATCCAACCGCAGGTGGAAACGCCCTCCCCTTCCTTCAAGGAGCTGCGTGCTCGCCTGCAGGTGGGCTGCACCTCTCCAACAAAGAGGCTCACAGGAGCCTATAGATAGCACGTATGGCCACATTTTTGTTCTAAAAACCAAACGAGGCATAATATGATGCTAAAAACTTGTAGACTGAATGATGAATTAAGCACTGGTAGACATTATTGCAGCTCAGATAATTGATTTATTGAACTTAACAACATTAACTCTGCCCTGGTATCTAACAGGTGCTATTCTAAGTGCTTATCAATGAGTTAATAAAAGAAAATACAACTGGTTGTTATGGAAGTTACACTATAGCATGGAGAAAAAGGGACATAAGGAACCACTAACTCTATAAACTTGAGTGGGTAACAGGAGATGAACAGTGGTATGGACAAATGAAAGCTGGACAGACAGCATAAGGGGAACTGAAACTTGAAGGGGAGACAACCTGTGAGTTTAAATTTTGCCTATTACCATGCTGGTGCTGCTACCTCTTAAATCTCTCAACTCTGCAGGTTACTCCAGAGCCTTTATAAATCTCTGCCAGCATAGAAGTTACTCCTGGAGTGGAAAAAAGGAATTTAACTGAGTGTTGGTGTTATTTCTTACAATCCAGAGGCAGCTTTAACAGGTTTTAGAATTGATAAGGTACCTCCCTAAGGTTGGCTCATTCTCCCAAGAGAACTAGTAGCTACTGAGTCACGGGTCAGGAATCCTGGGGCAGGGAGCAATATTCACAAGAAAATTTATATTTAATGTACTGTTTAAACTTATTAAGCAAAGCTTTTCCACTGAACCAGGCACTTTACTGCCCATAGAAGGGAGGATGGGCAGGGAATGAAAGGTTTGGATATTAACACCTGCGAACTGGGGTCATAGAAACCGCCCTCCACAGATAGCAGAACTGAGTGTTTTCCACTATGACCACGTTGACGATGTCACATGGCTGAGGTACGTAACCAGCAGGGACTTTCAGTGAATCCAAGGTGAAAAAGATATTGTTGTCGATGACTCCATGTCTTCCATGGACACTACTAATGCTGACCTGTGATGAGAAATGATGGAGATGAGTGGGGAAAAGCATAGTACATGGTAACCAACTCTGCACCTCCTCACTCTGGCCGTAACCTGCAGGTCAGTCCACCCCCTACCACGATTCCCAACCTGCCAGGTGCACTGGCAAAACCCGGGGGTCTCTACACATACCTGTCCCCAGATCGCACTTCACCCCAGTGCAATCAGTCTCTGGGAAGAGGCCCTCTGTTCTCAGGTGAGAAACCTTGCTCCAAATGTGATCCATTCACTGTACATCCTACTCATTTTCAGACCGCACTACCTAAGCCATTACTCAGCTTTTACTAGGATGCTCCCGCCCCACAACCAGCTTCATTCATTCTTTCCCCACCACATTTTTTAAAAAACAAAACAAAGCAAAAGGATAAAAATGATGCAGAATTTTTAAAAATAGTAGGAAATTAGCACTAGTTAATACGTTGCATACTGTGATCTTAAAAGTAGTTGTTCAGATTACAAGATTTAGGCATGAAAAAAATGATCAAACAATTGAACAATGAAAACACAAACTGTTCTTTTTGATGCACTTACAGAGATTAGTAGTACAAATATCTGTCTTGTGTGTATATATATACACACATATATGTATACCTATATACAAATAATCTTTTCCCTTTTTTCTTTCCTCCTTTCTCCTATCTCAGTTGTCCCCACCACATTCTTTTTTTTTTTTTGTACCAGGGATCAAACTCACAACATAGCTCCTGCCAGGCAGGTGCCTAGGTCACTGAGCTAAAGCCCGGCCCTATTTTTTAAGACAGGGTCTCACTATGCAGTTCAGGCTGGCCTTGAACTCACTTTGTAGCTCAGGCTGGTCTCGAACTCACAATGATCCTCCTGCCTCAGCCTCCCAAGTGCTGGGATAACGGGCATGCGCCACCACGCCTGGCCCCACCACATTCTTGCAAGCAAATTCTTCTAACTGTTCATCTCAGAACATCCTAATACCCAATTAACACAACTTGGAAATCAATTATATGCATGTTCTACATTATTGTATATTTGTTTCCTTTTGGAAGTCTGTTTTTTTCAGTAAGAAAATAGGCCCTTTTTGGCAAAGAATATATTTTCTTGTTTTCCAGCCACACCCAGTAGGATCTTGGACAACAAAGTTAGCATTAAAGGAACAACTGGCACAAACTAATGTCAAGTGCAACATGGAGAAAAATTACCTCATTCAGATGCCTAGAGCTGGTGGGCTTCACTGAGTGTGCCTTGATATGTGCTGCGCCTGGCTCCGTGGAATACACGATCTCCACCCAGTCACCCTCATAGGGCACAAAATCTAAAACAGGCATGGAGAAACATGAGTGCAATGACCTCCCCTCTGAGGTCCTGTTCCATTTCACAGGTTCCTCTAATGTTCTGATACCCCAACATACCTTCTATTGAATGCAAAGTTCACTTTGTACATGTTTAAGACACCTTGTAAATCTTCATGTCAGAAGGAAAATTTACAATCCTTTAGTTCTCCTCTACTGGTTTAACAAAGTGGAACAGGGAAAAATGTCAACTGTCCTTCACAGCCAACTTTTTTGGTGTGCACAGGATTGTTTAAACAACTGGCCACATTTGCATCACCTTTGGCAGGGGTGGTGAGGTACACAGGTGAGAGCGCAGGGGTGAGCCTGGCTGCGTGCCAACACAGCTTCAGATGTACGCACAAATCTAGAACAAACCTGCTGATTCCTAACAGAATTCAACAAGGTGCATCCACACACACACACACACACACACACCTCACACGCTATGAGGTTATCTCCAAGGTTAATTTGAAGCATTTTATATATGTTGCAAATAGTGTCCTTTACATTGTAACATGTTTCCATCATTTAGAAACTAAGTATATTCATTATTGAAAAATGTATACAGACATTACTAATTCTACTCACCAATAAGAAATCGTAGCAGGCATTTCTATAAACATTACCTTTTCATTTTCATTTGCCTGATTCACATTTTGAAGAGCTGCTAACTAGAGCCAAATATATAATAGTAGCTCTTCCACTATAGTTTCCTAAAAACTTAATCATACCTTCACAAACAGTATCTAGGTAGAAAGAAGTTCCTCTATTAATATAGACAATGTCATCCATTATAGAAGCAACACAACCGATGAGAACTTTTGTTCCAGGATCTGATGGTCCAAAATCATCAAAATGATCATACATAGCCTCAACCTGTAAGATACAGAGTTACTTCAAACAAAATAAAACTTAATAACAGAAACTTGTATGATTCCCAAAGAATTCCCATCAGAAAATTACAATTTCACCAGTTAGCCTGTCACGGTTTTACGGATTTTTGCAAGACTAATGAGTCTTGTGTCAAGAGAATAAACAGCCTGCGTCCAACATGATTCATACCATAGATGTTCCAGAAATATTTTAAACAATCCCCCCCAACACCAGTCCATATATTTTACACGGCAAATACATAATGGTCATGAGATGATAGTAAAAATGTCTGTGCGTCATGAATTGTTAAACTGCATCCAATATGTTAATTGTCTACCCATGTTTAATGTCTTCACAGCATTAGATCCAAACACAAAAACATGATGTCTATGTGTTTTAATTTCAAAGTTCAATACTATAATATGGAAAACATTTTGATCTAAGTAAACTATGATGATGGATATAAATCAAGTATGAAAATGGCTCTTAAAAACTCCCATGGGAGTAAAATATTACACTGGAAGAAAATCGAAGCAGTACACAGACATGGTGAGGCTTGAGCTCTGTGTGAAAGAAGAGAGATGTTATCCAGTAAATGGAGGTGGAGGTAGGAACAGGGAGCAAGAGAATGACAATACACACAAGTTAGGAGATTGGGGCATAAAATCACAACATTCAAGGTGTTCCTCTAGATGCCAGGATCATAAGATAAAAGTGCATAAATATCTGCAATGAGAAGAGATCTAAAAAGGGGAAGTGGCATTAGGGCTTAATTTATCTGGATAGAGAGGAACACAAATATTTACTTTATTAGAATTAATGGTCCTTATTTTTTACATTTTTAAATTTCAAAAACACTACATGTTCATTATACAATAAGAAAAAACAAATAAGCACAAGGCAGAAGACAATTGCTTATAATGCATAATTATATTACCTAGAGATAGCCATTGACTACATTTAGTTATTTAACTTGCTTCAGATACATATGTATATATATCTGTGTGATACATATGTATATATATGAACATATATATATATGTACACACACACACATATATATGTGTGTGTTTATTCTTCACCATTGAAACAAACTTTAAGTGATTAAAAATGGTGAAGTAAAAATTGGCAGCCTCTCCAGGACCTGGAATTAAGACACTTGAAAAACAACAACTTCTTGAAGAAGAAAGGCAGCCAATCTCTGGGAGTCAAGAGGAAGCTGACATGACAACTAGAAACTCTGGAGAAGCTGAAGAAAATGGAATACAGCACAGAGGCAAAAAGAAGCAGTCTGAAAAGCCATCCCCAGCCGGGCATGGTGGCGCAGGCCTTTAATCCCAGCACTCGGGAGGCTGAGGTAGGTGGAGCGTTGTGAGTACGAGGCCGGCTTGGACTACAACGTGAGCGCAAGACCGGACTAGGCTACATAGTGCAACCCTACCTCAAAAAACTTGGGCCGGGAGTTTGGCTTAGTGACTTAAGCGCCTGCCCTGGCAGATGCGAGGTTGTGAGTTCAATCCCTGGTGCCGAAAAAAAAAAAAAAAAGCCATCCCCAGCTCCCAGTGAGGGGACTTGTCCCCACTAACACAACGTAAACCCAGAGTGTGTAGGCAGCTCTAGGGAGAAACAAAGGACCAGACCAGCAGTGCTAGATCCAAGAAAAGCCCACAGTCATTGTAAACTAGAAAAAACAAAATGAGATTTGTTATAGTTTGTATCTAGAAGTTCCCCTCCCTAAAAGCCACCTGTGCTCATAGGTGGAGCTTTTGGGAGGTGGCTGGATCATGAGTGTGTGATGCTGGATTAGGATGTGTGATACTGGGATTAAGAGTGTATGAGAACTAAATTGGTTTAGCATAGTTTTGGAATGGATAATGGAAGCTCCATGCTGGGTGTGGGTGGCACCAATCAATAGGTTTGCATCCTGGATGGAATATAAAGAATGCAAGCCTGTTGCTTGCTGCCTCCTGCCTGCTCTACCATGGATTGTCTCTCCTCAGCCATGCCCCTCTGCCATGCCACTATGCCTTGGAGCCAGATGAGTATGGAATGAAACCTCTGAAGCGCTGAGTTATAATAAACTTTTCTCCTTTAACTTGTGGATATGAAGTATTTTGTCCCAGCAAGGAGGAAGTAATTAAGATACATCTTGGCATCAGAAGTGGGGTCATTGCTATGATGTGATGCTACTCAGCCAGGTGGTTCAGAAGCCTTTGGAACAGATTTGCAGGAAGAGAATGGAAAGGTTTGGTGATGCCAGCTGGAGAGATAGCCCTCGAATACTGTGAAATGAGCTTGATGGGAGATTCTGGTCAGAGCTCAGAAGACCAGAATATTGGTAAAAATGCAGCCAGGAAAGAGCAGGTTCAGGAGGTCTCAATAAGAAACAGGGACTGCATTAGCTGTTGGACTTGATGATGTGTGTCATGATTTGGCAGAAAATTTGTCTATATTTTGCTCTTGTCCAGAGAGTTTTCAGGAGACTGAGACTCAGTGCAGTTGGCTAATTAATCTGGCAGAAGAAATTTCAAGGAAGTCTAACAATGAGAATGTGGCATGGCACTGTTGGGACCTTTTAGCCAGATCCATGTTGAGAATGAAGAGCAAAAGGCCCAGCAGAATGGTTTAAAAAGTTTTGAGTTTGGGCAGAAAGAAAGGTACAGTAAGGTTTCAGCCTGCAAAAATGGAACAGAGGAGAACTTGGTTGATGAAATTATGAACAATAAAAGGCCACATATTTTGAAAGAACAGTAAAAAAGATGGCCTGAGGACATCAGAAGAACCAACAGTACTCTACCCTTTGTATCTTCAAATTTGCAAAGATGAAAGACTTTGCTTTGAGAAGAGAGCCCCAGAGGACCATATTCCAGAATGACAGAGGCCTAGAGAATTTGTTCCTCCAGATTTGGTTCATAGTGCTCAGCAATCCAGGCACTTGACCCCTAGATCCAAAAGAGAAGGAATCCTCGCTACTGCTCCAGCTGACAGCAGACCTTGGTGTCACTGACATGCTGCTGGCTTTAGGTACATGCAGAATATAAGAGTTTTGGGGTTAGTAAGGCTTCTACCTAGAGAGGGCAGTGTGTGAAGCTGTGAGTGTGAAGTTGAAAGTGCTGTGGAGACTCCCAGAAAGTTGGAGAACCCAGGAACATGAATTGCCTGAGGAAAGATTCAAAGATTGAGCAAAGTCTGCCCAAGAGAACTGTGACCTCTAGCAGGGCCATAGAGGCAGAGTCATCCAAGCCCTTTGGAATTCATATCTTGCCACAGATTGTCCCAGATGTTGGACACAGAACTACAACATTTAATATTTCTCTTGCTGGATTTTAGAACTGCTTTTGTTCCATTCCTTTCTATCCCCCTATTTGTAATTTTTGAAATGGGAATGTTTATCATATGTCACAGTATGCGGGAAATGTTTAACTTTCTTTTCATTTGTACAGGGACTTGCAGCTAAGAGTTTACCTTAAATCTCAGAGTAGACTTTGGATTTGAACTTTTCAAGAGTGCTAAAATGGTTAGGACTTTGGCAACTCTTAGACACAGACTAAATGCCTTTCCCATTAAGGGATGCACATGAGTCTTTTGGGACACAGAAGCAGAATGTTATGCCTTGTATCAAGATGTCCCCCAAAAGCCTCTTGTGTTCATAGAAGGGGATTTTTGAAGCTGGCTGTATCTAGGTTGTGTGATACTGGGTTTAAGTGTGTGTGGCACTAAATTAGTCCACTGATTGAAGTGAACATATTTCTGGGTGTGGTTGAATGGATTTACTAAAGACAGAAGCCCCACCTTGGGTGTGGGTGGCACCACTCAAAAGGTTTGTAGCTTGGGTGGAACGAAAGGAAAAGGTAGGCTTGCTGCTTCCTTGCCATGCACTGTTTCTCCTTTGCCATGTCCTATGCCATGCTGCCCTGCCTTAGAGACAGCCGATTATGGTTTGAAACCTCTACAGACGTGAGTCAAAATAAACCTTCCCTCCTTCAATATTTTTTTTTGGATATTTCAGCCTAGCAATGAAAAAAGTAACTAAGACAGGCTCCATCCCTCAGTCTGCACATGTAAATCAAATTCAAGATTACTGAATACTTATATGTAAATAAAGTTTCCCAGGTATTATGGCCTGTTTCTGTATGTCCCCCCAAAGCCTCATGCAATCTTAGGGGGTGGACTTTTTGGAGGTAGCTGAATATAGAGCTTGTGATTGGTTCAATATCTAGTGCTGGGATTGGAGGTGTGAGTGCTATACTTGCCCTAAGGCGGGTAGCCTGCATACAATATAAGGGAGGAAAAGAGGTTGCTCCTCTCCCTTTTTGCTCTTGTTGATTTTGTTATTTTCCACCACCATGAATGGTTGCTCCTCCACCATTTCACCCTGCCTCAGAGCCAGCTGATTATGGACTGAAACCTCCAGAAACTGTAAACAAAATAAACCTTTCCTCCCTTATTTATGGGCGTCAGGTATTTTGTCTCAGCGATGAGAGAAAAGTAGCTAAGGTAATAGGAAAAACTAAGTTCTTGTGAGAATTATTAGAGTAAGCCTCTCTAAGAACTCTTCCAGAATCCAAAAACCACGTGGTCAAGACAGAGATATTTATAGTATATAAAAACTGAACATCGTGACAATGTTAAAATCATGGTACTGTGAAAATAACTGCAACTATTCATAAACTAAGTTTCCTAATAAAGCTTTAATTTTCTTGACAAATACCTGTAGCATTCTTAATATATAAGTAGCTCTAAAAAAATAAAAGTTGCTGTGGTCTCATGAAGACTTAAAGAAATTCTTAATGAAATTATCAGACTTGGGCCAGGGATATAGCTCAGTGGTATAGTGCCTGCCTGGCAAACATGAGGTCGTGAGTTCATTCCCAGTTAAAAAAAAAAAAGAAAGAAAGAAAAAAAGAAAGAGATTGCTTTTCACTGTTAACTTTAACAAAGATTTTATGTGACATATATATGCACCTTTGCCCATACTGGCAAACAAGAAGTCTTACAGCCTACTGCTAAGAGTATCAATTGGTAAAGTGTAGCTAAAATATAATTTGATAATACCAACAAAACAGTAAATATCTCAACAGTGATAATAGTTACATGCCTCTATAATCTACAGAAAGTTTTTTAACTGTACTCTCAAAACAAGATCATTTTCCAAAACATGATAATTACAGGCCTGTGGTGGCACAGGCCCATAATCCTAGTTACTTGGAGAGCTAATGTAGGAGGATTGCCAAATGTAAGGACAGTTTTGCCAGTTTGGTGAGATCCTCTCTCAAATTAAAAAGGGAATAGGATGCAGCTCAGTGGTAGAGTGCTCACATAGGACCACAAAAATAACAATAATGAGGATAATTTGTGATATGTAAAGTATACTTCAATAATTCTACTTTGTGAAAAGTTTTTAAAAGTTTAAAATATACAACATTGCTACGTGTGGTGGCACATGCCTGTAGTACCAACATTTGGGAGGCTGAGGCAGGAGGACTGCCATGAGTTCAAGGCCAGCCTGGGCTACATAGTGAGTTCAAGGCAAGCCTAAACTGCATAGCTAGACCCTGTCTCAAAAAAATATATACATCATTGGGGAACCATGTTTCTACTTCCATGAATTCATAGTGCCTAAAATGGTTTTCTCAGGGTGTGTTTGGTTGTTTTTGTTTATGTGGTGTTGGGTATCATACCCAATGCCTCATACATCCTTGTCAAGCACTCTTCAACTGGAGTAATCCCCCAGCCCCAGAATTTTTTTTCTAACACCAGATATTGGACCTAGGCCTTTGCAGTGAACTATTTACCCAGCTCTTTTTATTTTTTAATTTGAGACAGGGTCTTGCTAAGTTACTAAGTTGCCCAAACTAGGCTAGAACTTGTGATCTTCCTGCCTCAGCCTCCCAGAGTGCTGAGATTACAGGTATTTGCTATCATGTCCAGCAGAAAATGCCTTTTTACCTGAAGAAAAGTCATAGGCAAGTAGAGTCCAGCAATTAACATTGTTAATCATATTGTTTAAATACTAGAATAGATAAACAATTTTTACAATAAGAAACAGAAATCAGAGCTAGGTCTGGCGGTGCATGCTAATAATTCCAGGTACTCAGGAGGCAGTGACAGGAGGATCGCTTGAGCTAAGGAGTCCCAGACCAACTTGGACAATATAGTGAGAACCTGTCTCAAAAACTAAATATAAAAGAAAGGTCAAAGCAGAGATGGCAGAACCAGAGGGAGACTATAACCAGACTCCACTCAAACAAACAAATAAAACACCAGAAATATAACAGAAAAACTTGTGCTTCACAGAAGTGGAATTTTAAGTTCTATTCCATATCCACTGTAGAGATTATATTAGAGGCTGCATGCAAATAAGAAAGCAAGACTGAAAGCCCACGAGGAAGAAGACACTGTCCCAAACTCATAAATCTTACTTTGATTGCTCTGAATTCAAAAGATGTTTTATCTTCTTCCACAACTGCAAAAACTCTGTATCCAACTTTGAGAGGTACATTGCCAGTCACAACGTCAGTACTGAAGTGGATGTATTCATCAATCAAGCCATAATCACCACATACTCTTGTGACAACTCCCTGCATAGTTCTCACTTTGACAGTACCTATAGGAAGGGAAAAAAAGGTTCAATTAATCCCAAAACTAAACAGTCACTATAATCAGTCCTACCAGAAGAAGATATAATACAAAATCTTCTACTTCAGATTTGAGGTACGCATGATACAGGTCAATGGTGACAAATACAGGCACTCTTCAGGGAGACCAGTTCTGGCTGCGCCATTTCTCTTGTAGGACTGTGGCTCAATACCACAGGCAGTAAGTGTGTAGTCAGAAGGCAGACTAGGTATCACTAACATTTCTCACATTGCCCACGTGCATAGCTCTGCTTTGTCTATCACACAGGGACAATCACAATGCCTGATTTCTGTTGAGAACATTAACTGACACATACATGGCAACTGCTTAGGATGGTGAGTTACTTGCATCCATTAGAGTGTAAAGGCTATTACTACCACATCTGGGTATGGAAAGTTCTTTAAAAAATCTACTGTTATTATACAACTTCATCAGTTTTGTCAACATAATGAAGCAGCATAAGAAGCAGCAAGAAAAGAATCTTAAACATTTTACCAAAGGACAAAAAATGCCAGATTTAAGGTTAGTCAAAAAGTGCAACCAAGCAAGTGGGAAGTTTGTTTTTCTGAACCAGCACAGTCAATAAGTGGACTTTTGGGGTCTGATCCCAGACAGTCTACCTATAGAAATTAAGTTCAGAAAGAAGCACAAGGCCACAGCTGACTACCCTACAAAATAGGTGGATTAAAATCATGGTTGAGAAAAAAAAATCTTAATTATATTAGACTACACAAATTAAACCAAGAAAATTTGACAACTTTTAAAGAAACTTCTTTGAATTTGTTAGTTGCATCATATTAGAGAAAAAGGGTAAAGGAGGCAACCGCTACTCAGAGCCAAGAAAACTTGTCAAAGACTCTATGTGTCCTAGTTGACGCAAATAATGGATACTACAGTGAGAGATTCCAGCTGATCCCAGAGAAACTACCTTCTGTGGCAACACGTGCAATTTTCACCTGTCTCCCCATTCCCTGAAGGTTGGCAGTCTACAGGCAAAAGAATTCTCAGGAGATGCCAGCAAGGTCCTGCCAGGAGAGCAGTGCTGAGCACAGGGGCCTCCTCCCACCTTCTCCTGAGGACCCCGCATGGACCTTGAGGAAGGAAGTGCCCTCAGAGTAGGGAGCATGGCACGGAAGAAGAGGCTGTTGGATGGGAGTGTGTGGCATGAATTCTGTGGAACTGCAGACTGGCTGTGTGCCCTCGCTTTTTTGTCTGTGCCCCTGACTTGGCTGCTGAATGGACATAGCAATACTAGGAATTCTCACTTTGGTTTTTTGTGGATATAAATGACATGCAGCTTTAAGTCTGATACTCAGATTCAAGAGCCAGGAGTGTAGTGCTTGGCACATACAAAGGCTGGGTGCAAATTAGAATACATGTGATGCAAAGCAGAGACATCACCCAACCAGTGCACTACATGCAGGCCTTTATGCACTTAGTTACTTTTCTCTCATTGCTGAGACAAAATACCTGACACCCAAAGTTAAAGGCGAAAAGGTTTATTTAGCTCACAGTTTCTAGAGGTTTCAGTTCATAATCGGCTGGCTCCAAGCCGGGGCAGCATACCAGAGGAGAAACAGTTAATGGTGGGCAGAAGGTAGCAAAGGAAGCAAGCAAGGGAATTTAGCAGCTTCTTTCTGCCACGTTTATACTCTATCTAGGTTACCTGGATTAGAGTGGTGGCAAACTAACCAGTAGACTGATTTAGTAATCACACACCCTTAATCCCAGTGTCACACACTCTAGATTCAGGCACCTCCGAAAAAGCCCTATGGCCACGTGAGGCTTTAGGGGCACATCTAGACACAAACTATAGGATGCACCTCCCCTGTGTGTCCTGAGTGTTCTCAGGCAGGGGACAGGACACAGAATGAGAAAGCCAAATGTGGCTTCTGCTGTACTACAAGTGACAGACACATGACTTACCCAGTTATGTTCAAGTGCACTCTCATTTGGGATACAAGACAAAACTCACCCTCAAGTTAAACATTTCACTTTTCCTATAAATCCAAAAATATGAAAAGGCATAGTGCAAGGGGAAACGCAGGGGTGGTGCAGCCTTCAGGACCTCCTCTGTGTCCTGATTTTTTTTTCCTTTTTGATACTGGGAATTGAACCCAAATATTTCACACTTAAGCTGCATCCCCAAATCTATCTACTTTCCTTCCTTTCCCTTTCTCCCTTCCCTGCCCCTCCCTCTCTCTCTACCTTGCTCTCTTTCTACTTCCTTCCCTCCCCTCTCCCTCTTCCAGCCCCATCTCCCTCCCTACTACTCTCCCCCTCCCTCACCATGCTCCCCCTCTCTCTCCCTCTTTTTCTTTCTCTCCTCTCATCCTCCCCCCCTTTTCTCCCTTCTCTTCCCCTTTCTGTTTGATGGATGAACATCTCTTCCTTTCCCTTGTCTCTTTCTTTTTCTCTGTCTCTCTTTCTAGGCAAGCTCTTTCTAAATTGCTAAACTACCCAGGCTGGGCTTGAGCTCAACCTGATATCCTCTTCCTCTGTCTCCCAGAGTGCTGGGATTAAAGAAGTGCACCAGTACCTCTTTCTCTGTCACTATGTCTATGTGTTGGTACACTTTCCAGCTTTGGACTGACAGTAGAGGGATGGCTATGGATGGACAGAGGCCTCTGACTTGAGGACCCTCTTCCCCTGACACACATATATAGTATATAAAAACTAAGCACCATAAAACAAAGTCAAATTATGGTGCTGTGAAAATAATGCAAATCTTCATAAGCTAATTTTCCTAATGGATCTTTAATGTCCTTATGAAATGCCTATAATGTTTCTAAAATACATATAGCTGTAAGAAAATAAAAGATGCTGTGACCTCATGAAAAGGAAATTCCAAGTGAAATTACGAGACTGCTTTTTACTTCTTACATTAGCAGATTTCAGATTGATATTTCCATGCATGCCAATACTGACAAACACGAACTCTCACAACCTACTGCTAAGAGTACCAATTAGTAAAATACAGCTAAAAGGTAATTTGATATTATTTATCAAAATGGTAAATATCTGGACAGTGGTAATAGTTTCATGACTCTGTAAATCTACAAAAAAATCACTGAATTGTACCCTTAAAATGGAATAATTTGGCAGGTGTGATGGCAGAGACCTCTAATCCCAGATACTGGGGAGGCTGATGAAGGAGGACCACAAGTTTGTTGGATAGTTGGGGAATTTAATAAGAACCTGCCTCAGAATAAAAAGGGCTGGGGATTTAGCTCAGTCTGTGGCAATGTGCTTGCCCAGTACAGCCAAAAAAAAAAAAATATATATATATATATATAAAACATATGGAGAGTGAGAAAGGAGGGGAGAGCATGAGGAGGGGCAGGATCTGGCTAAGTCGTTAACTTGCCCTGGGTTCAAACAGAACCTGAGACCCTCCTGCCTCTGCCTCCCAGAGTGCTGAGATTAGCAGTAGGCATCAATATTCCCTTCTCTGTCACTACGTCTTTTTGTTGATCCCAAAACTCCCCAGTTTTGAGCCAACAAGAGAAGGATGGGCATGGATGGGCATGGATAGACAGAGGCCAGAGGCCTCTGACTCTTGGGGATCCGCTTCCGGTCACACACACACACACACAAGATGGCGGCCGCCGGCCACCCCACCCCCACCCCCGCTCCTGAGGACTGAGCGAGAATGGGCGTGCCCCCTGGAGCATGCTCCTTGCGGGGTGGACAAGGGCCCACACCGAGGAGTACCTGGCAGCAGCCTCTGCCACCCTTCGTCGCGGTCCGCCCTCCTCCTCTGGAAGAAGGCCAAAGCCCGTCTCAGAAGTCGCATCATGTCGCTCTCACCACACGCCTGGACACCGCCCTCAACAGACAGAAGGAGCACAAGGCCTCCTGGGTCTTGACACCCTCAGGTCACAGCAACACCTCAGGAACCCTCTTTCAGCTTCACTGCTTCAGCCTCTGTGAGATGCGACACAGCACCACCACAGGTGACCAAAGGTGTCTTTAATCTCCCTCACCGGAAGGGCATTTGCAAGGTCTCGGCCTTCCTCAGTCCAGCCAATGGTGTTGGTGGTAGGGGGAATCGCGTGATTGGTCACGTGGGCACCTATAGCCAATAAGAAGTGGTGGGCGGGTAAATCATGGCTCCTCCCATCAAAGCTGAAGGCGCCAAAGTTAGTTCTGGAAAATGACTTTGGGCTGAGGCCCCGGTGTATTTTCAGGGAATGTTGGGTGGGCATGCTTCCTTGTGTGATCCCCTTGGTGGACTATAGGTCTGGCTTTGAAAGTGTGACAGAAACCTGTGTGGGCATGTGCATGTGCATGTACATATGCATGTTGGGGAGGGACCAGAATGATATTAGTTTGAGGACTGGGCTCAGAGTGGGTAGTCAGTGATTACTCTTCAGCTTTGATCTGTGAGTCGTCCTGTGGGCATGTAACATCTCCTCAGTATTTTTTTTTTAAATACTAGTTCTCTCATGTATTCCATTAGTAATTTATCATAGAATTCTTTGATGATGGTGGGCTTTGTTCAATGTGCTAGAAGTGTTCATTGGATTTGGAGGATTGCCAGGGGTTGCAGAATGGGCTTGGGCAGCAGTAGGTCATGAAGGGTGCTTAGAGAGCATGGCCTGTGCATTCAATGAATGTCAGCATGAAAAGCATGAAGTGGGAGAAAGAAAGTGGGTTTTTCCTTGTGTTGTTGATAATAACTAGGACTTAAAGAGTGTGGGCGCATTGCTGGGGGCTGTTCTGAATTCCTTACATGTGATAACTGATTTAGTCCTCAAAGCTCTGCAAGACAGAGATTATCATTATTGCTTTTTTGGTAAATGAGGGCCCCATGGCACCAGGAATTTGAACCATTTACCTAGGGGAGAAAGTGGATTTTGGTTCAAATAACCTGTCTCTGTCATTGGTGTATGTAAGTCCAGTGTCATAACTAGGGCACAATCTTTTTTTTACCTGCTGAGTATAGACATTTGTCCTTAAACTCCTTCCTCCCTTCCTTTAAGAAACATTTCCCAGGGAGAGGTAAAGACCCTGGGGAAAGGGATGGTTAGTAAATAAAAATAAGTTTAGATATGTGTCTGGCCACTCAGAAATGTGATACAAGGATGGGATTCGCATGGTTGAGGTACTGATAGGAATCTTTAATTAAGGCTCCATGACTACAATCCTGGGTGACAGTGAAAAGTACCAGTGTGGCTCAGGGCATTTTCTGAGGAGGGTGCCCATTTACTTTGTCAGATTTTCAAAGCCTGCCTGTGCCTCAGGCTCTCAGAATAAAATTGTGAAACTTTACTGCTCTGAGTTTTGGGGGGATATATTTAGAAAAGTACATGGGAGGCAGTCAATTATATTGTTTAAGGTCACCATTAAGAAAATAAAAAGAAGCTGGGTGTGTTGAACCATGCCTGTAATCTCATTTACTATGGAAGCTGAGGAAGGAGGATCAAAAGTTAGAGACTAGCCTGAGCAACTTAGTGACAGTATCACCCTGTTTAAAAAAAAAAAAGCTTAAAAAGAGCTGGGCATGTAGCTCAGTGTGAAGATCTTGGGTTCAATGTCAAATATGAGAGAGAAACAGAGACAGAGACAGAGACAGAGACAGGAGTAAATAGGTAACTCACAGGTTAGTTAAAAATTTTTACAAAATGGATATTGGATGAAAGACTTGGATACAGAATATACATGGTATCCAGAATAATACAGATTACATATAACATGCATTATAATATATATTGTGTTTGTAATTATAACACAATAAGACAAACATTTCAATAAAATAAGCAACAAATTTCAACAGTTCACTGAAGAAAATGTATACACGACCAATGAAGACCTAAAACTATGTTCATCCACCATAAGTCATTAAGGGGAATGAATATTCAAATTACAAGGAAATACTGTTCACCATACACCAATAAAAAGTGTACAATTAAAAAACCCTACTGAGCAAATGTTGGGAAGGATATAGAGCAACTGAAACTCAGGCCCTGCTGTGGGGAATGTGAAACTATGTAACTACCATGGATACCAGTGTGCCAATAACTTGAAAAGCTAAACACATCCTTTTTCATATTGCCTGGTAATCCCATTGTGGCAGTTACCACAAAAAAAAAAAAGAAAAAAAAAAAGAAAAAATATGTCCATATAAAGGTTTGCACATAAATGTTCAAAGCAGCTCCATGCTGAGGGGCTAGTTGAATGGTACAATGCTTGCTTAGCACACGTGGTACCCTAGGTTCCAATGCCAGCACTGCAAAATAATAATGATAATGATAATGATAGTGATAACGATAATGATGATGACAATGACAGTGATAGTGATAGCAGCAGCTTTCCTTGTAGTTGCCCCAAGTTGGAAACTACATATATGTCTGTGCAGAGGTGAATGGATTAAAAATGATCATATGTCCATACAATGGAATGTTAATTAATCAGCAATATATAAAAATACCTACTAATAAATGTTACAAATTCTGTGAACTGAGCTTCTCAAGGAGATCATGATCATAGCTTTCTCCTGCAGTGGGAATACAAATAGAAGAGTAGGGGCAAAGTGGTCACAAGGTGTTAGCAAATCTAGGAAGAGCAAGAGGATGGAATGAGAAGCCAGAGGCTTCAGGCCAAGATGATCAGTGTACAGAGAAGGAAATAACAGACTTTGGTTGTGAAGCAAAGGAAGATGGGAAGTACAAGCGGCCCTGAAAGTTTGCTCAGACTCAAGTCATCTTCCTTGGAAAGCAACATGTCTGCTCCAACATGGAGAAACTGCTTCGAGGAGATCCAACTGAGGCTTCTGGTACCAGGCCAACATCCCAGAAGGAGGGAGCACTCCATCTCCCTAGATTTCCTTCTCAGTCCAACATTGGAAAAGCTAGTCAATCTCATTAGTGTGGTGTCTCTAGAGAGGAAAGCACCCTGGGCTCCTCCTTATGGTAGGGTGCAGGGAAAAGCATTGTGGCCACAAAAGTTCTTAGTAAATGACCAAATCTTCATTGCTTTAGTTTTGGGAATTAGCTATTAACAAAAGAAAAGGTGGGGTCACCTCAGCAACCAAAGGACTGAAGAACAGAAAACAGTTTTCTAACTTAACCCCTTTGGAAAGCCCAGCCAGACAAACAAATCATAAACAGGGAAAGCTCAGGACAGCCTTTCAGAGGGGTGTAAAGAAGCCCACTGTATAGAAGGATGTCCCCACAGTTACCTGAGCTCAGGCTGTGACCATAGAAAGCAAGCAGGCCTCTCCTCAGTGGAAAGGGGAAAAGGTCAATGGACACAGAATATGTGATGACTCCCTGAGCCCAAAGAAAGTAACTCCCAGACTGTTTTTCCTCTTCCAGAGTTCACCCAAAGATGCTGAAGATGACTAGCTCTAGGGCCCCAGGCATAGTCAATGTGAGATTCCTCTTCAGTGCTGGAACTCCTTCCTTCTCACTTCTACACCATCCACTCACTTTCCTAGCCTTTGCTGGGTCATGCTGGGTCAGGGGTGGAATGTGTAAGGGATATTGGCTGAATTTCTGATTCAAGCCTTGGCTTTCTGTTTGGGTACAGATCTCCACATGATCTCAGAGTCCCTGATACTGGAGTCCTAGGCCAAATGTCTGATTCTGGGGCTATCTGGTCCACTCATCTGTCACATCTAAAAGTGGTGGTGAAGCAGGAAATTTTTTCATATGGGCCAAACCAGTAAGATAGTCCAGAAAATTGTCTTTCCTTTCAGAAAACAGCTGCAGTTTTAAAGGAGACTCTATTACAGCTATGCTTTTGGTCACGCTAGTTCAGTGACAGCAAACCTTTTAGAGAACAAGTACCCAAACTGCAACCCAAAACCCATTCATTTATCACCAAGTGTCAGTACTGCAGTTAAACCTGAATATCCAGTGCTTGGCTGCTGGGGCGACTTGGCTTGCATGCCAACAGCAAGGGCTCTGTATACCAGTTGCAGCACACATGCCATAGGTTCAGCAGGACTGCTGTAGGTACTATAACTGAGGAAATGCAAATAAAAACAAAATCTTATCCCAACATAGGAAACCTCTCCATAAAGGTAGTAGAGAAAGACAATAATTTTTAATTAAATATACATTAAACCAAAATGTGATGCATATCACAGGTAACCGACTACAGAGATTGCAAAGACAAAAATAAATCTTTTATATAACTAATGAAGAATACAATCCGTTATTTTAGATAAAGCTTTTGAATTTCAGATCAGGTGATAAATTAGGCCCTTTTCCTTCCTCAAAACATGGAGACAAAGCTTTACCTTTCTGGATGATCCAAAGTCCTTAAGGAAACATTCTTAAGTTGTGAATCTCACCAAAGGCTTATTTAGCCATTAGGAAAAGTCACATACATTTGAAAGAAAGAAACTCTGGAAGAAAAAAAGTGGATGGCAATCTCTTATTTTCAACAGGGAGAATTGTTTTTGCCTTAACACTGCTCACACTTATTTTGTTTCCTGCTGCAGGGACAAATCTCTTATATTAGCTTCTCCAGAACTGTATGTCGCTGCCTCTACAAGTTCTTTGGCTCATGAAAGATGGAAATCAGACACAGCCTATAAGAATTAATATATAGTTAGTAGAATGACACAGAATTCAGCAACAGGCCGCTTATAGATGGAAAAGCCCTGAAAAACAACAAGCAAGCTACTCCACAAACAGAACAGCTCCATGCTTGGGTTACGATGAAATTATGTACACTTTTAATGAATCATTTGCATGTATAAAAGGAGTGTGGCAAGCATATCATATGTATGCATGAGCTTGAGGGTTAGCATTGTACAGGCATCTCTTTTAGCACGTGAATGAATGTTTCTGTTGCCTTGGGTCAGGTCTTTGGGGCAAAATTCACTCATGTTGGCTCAGACTCCTCCTGTTTCTGTCTTAAGCAAAAAATAGGATGTGGTATGGTGACACAAGTATGAGACCTTTCTATTTTTATGTCAAAAAGTAGAGTAGGGTGAGATTGGTACAATGTTCTTTACCTCCAAAGGAATGTTTTCTTTAGCTATTAGTTATCAGTGGTAGTCACCAGCAGTTACAAGTAACCTTGTTTCTCCTGCTTCCTCTAGACTGACTAGCTCCTCCATCTTTTCTGTCTCCTAATTTCCCACTTTCTAAACTGGCTCAAAGTGGCAGTAGCTACCCCCACGCTACCGTCCCAACCCAAACAAACACGCATGAATGTCTGCCACCTGGAAATGACTGCAATCCCAGACTGCACGGCTGGGCTCGCTTTTCCCCATGTGTCAAATTTAATAAAATGTCAGGCCACCCTGGGAATCACAGCAAAATAATTTAAACCGAGGTTTTACGGCCTCATGCTGGCTCCCGATTCCCTCACTCTTGCTGTGCCCCATGACCCTGTCCACTTTCCCTCTTCCCCTTATTAAAATCCGCGAGTGTGGCAATAGTGACTGTGTTTCCCTGAAGGGCCTCTTAACACCCTCCCAAGAGGTTTTGGATGTAGGTCAGGAGGTCCGCCAGTAGATGTCGGTATTCTCACATGTGCAGGACGAATTTGAGGCAGACCAAGAAGCATTTCACCAAAAAGCTCTGACAAAATTAGCTTTCTATAAATGATAAACCTATCAAGATGAGATATATAGGTTTTCAAAAGTCATATGAGTTGCAAGATGTTAAGAAAAGAAGAATCTAGCCGGGCGTGGTGGTGCACGCCTGTTATCCCAGCACTCGGGAGGCTGAGGCAGGAGGATCGGTGTAAGTTCAAGACCAGCCTGGGCTACAAAGTGAGTTCAAGGCCAGCCTGAACTGCATAGTGAGACCCTGTCTCAAAAAATAGGGCTGGGGATTTAGCTCAGTGGTGTAAGCACCTGACTAGCAAGCGCAAGGTTGTGAGTTCAATCCCCGGTCAAAAAAAAAAAAAAAAAAA